>CAAKMY010029710.1:0-29126 GCA_901111285.1 Corrigiola litoralis | reverse complement strand
TCATAATAATATTATTAATCATTATTTAGTATTTTATAAAAATCAAATGTTACTATTACTAATATGTTCTTTATAAATAAAATAGAATGATAATAAAAGTTTGTTTTATTGCCTATGAATATTGATTAATAATATAATTTATAGGTTTAGTTAAACATTAAACATTGGTCCAGCCCCTTTCAGTGCTTTCCAGTCCTTCTCAGTGCTTTCCAGCCCCTTTTAGTCCCTTCTAGTCTCCTCCAATCTCTTCCAGCCCTTCCAGTCCTTTCCAGCCCCTTCCAATTTAGTTCAGCAAAATTCAGCCGAGGATAACAGGGCCTAAGTCTCATACCATTGAATAAATTTTTTATGTTTTCCGCAACCTTTGTCCACATACAAGCGACCATTTCCGCGCATTGGTAGGCATCCATGTTGACCTTTTGCAATATTTTGCAACTAAGGGAAGATCCATAATCCCATCTCTATATAAATCCAAACCCAAGAAACCCCATTTCATCGATCAACTCAAAACTCATTTCCTCTTTTTCTTTCTATCAACCCCTAGTTCTCCCACAATGCAAAGCCACCACTTCTGCCTCCTTCTTTCCCTCCTACTGATCACCATCGCCTCCGCCGCTGCTGACATCGGCGAGCTCCCACCAAAGCTCCCACCACAGCCATTGCCAGGAGGCTACACTCCTATAAAGAACCTCAGCGACCCCCATGTGATCGACGTTGCGAAGTTCGCCCTAAAGCAACACAACAAGAAGTATCCAGCTTATAAGCTTAGGCTTGTGAAGATCATCGAGGGATGGTCTCAAGTTGTGTCTGGGATCAACTGGAAGCTTATCATCTATGCCAAGCATGTGCATAGCCACTACGCCAAGCGTTACGAAGCTGTGGTATATGAGATCCCTTGGAAGAACTTCATGAACGTTACCTCCTTCCAACCTGTGTAGGAGATGCATGGTTTAATATATGCGTTAGTAACGTTAATGTTGTGTGATTTGGCCTGTTTATTTTTACATTACAAAATCTAGCTAGGGCATGCTCTGTACTTTGGTGAATTTAATTTGATATGCATTCGATTGTAGTGTTAAGAATGCGTCCATCTCATTACTTGGTCTTAGTCCACTGCTTAATTATAATGTTGTGTCATGTACTGTGTGCATCTGAATCGTTCCATATGGAGACCTTGTTGGCATTGGGAAATGGATGTTGTTGTTTCGTCATTCTAGTATGCATATGAAGTTTAGACTCGTAGTTAATATTTAGACTCCGTCTTCATCCAAAAGAAAAATGAAATGTCTGTATGGATCATATGGCTTGGTCTCGAGCGCAATTTATTCAATCAGAAGACATGAAAACTTAAAAGGCATCACTTGCACCTCACCTAGAAGCTTCGTACTTATCATCACGTAAAACAATAAGAATAAAAATAAAAAAAGTTTAGTGCTAATGATATAATCGTCATTAAGGCAAAAGCTTGTGTTTGGATCAGATCGAAATCTCGAGAAACAGCTCCACAAAAACTATGAATATATAGTACAGTCAATTGTGTTCTTGATAAAATGATAGTTATATACGCTTCTCCACAAATCCAAGTAAACTTTGCTTAAACGCCAAGCTAATGGACGCTGTACGTCGCGCTTTCCAAATAAGCAAACATTGTCGCGCATTTAGTTTTGCAGATATCGAGGTCTTACCACCTTTAAGATAACAGTGGCCGATAGTTTCTTAGTACTTTTTTTGGAGGTCAATAAGTTCAGTTGAGCTTTTATAGGTTTAGTTAAGCTTAACTTGATCACTTCAATTTAGTTATATTAAGTCCAATTTAATTTATTTTTAAAATTTTTAATTCAATTTTAATAAGTTCAGTTCATTTCTAACAACTTCGGTTCAGTTGTAATCAGTTTAGTTTAGTTCAATTCTAATAAGCTTAGTTCAGTTCTAATAAATTCAATGGAGTTCAATTCAGATCTAATAATTTTAGTTCACTTCTATTCCAATCATGTCTAATATATTCAATTTAGTTCAGTTTAGTTTCTATCCTACTGGACATGGCCTATGTACCATTATTGCTCGCTAGGCAACAATATTTTATGAGACATATTAAAATAAATCTTACAAAAATTCAAGGGTTCATCACTTAATTGTGCACAAAAATCAATCATAATAAAATGAATAATTAAGTTCACTCACTCCATATGCTCGGGCTAGAACAACGTGTATCTTGTACTTTCAATTCCTCTTTGATTTGTTAGTACTAATACCTAGACCCTGCCCTAGAGGTGAATTTGAGGTAATCTCTCAGTAAAAATCGTTATCGTGTACTTTTGTCTTTAAACTTTAACTTTTGTGCAACAAACTTTTCGTGATTGTGCGTCCAATGATTTTGTCGCCCTAAAAGTTTTGGGCAACAAAGCTACATTTGTGTAGCTCATTTGTGTTATTTTGAGCCACATGTGTCCAATTTTTGTGCCACAAATATTTTCGTTGCACATTATCTTTTGGGTGACGAAATGCAATTTTCATCGCCCTAAAAATCTTTTGGCCCTAGTATCAAATTTCACTAATTAATCTAGTGCTAAATCTTGTAATTAATGGAAAAATACACTGCATAATTTTATTATTATCAAATGCACAAAATAGAGTATGGACCAGGAACGATAATAAAGGGCTACGACCAGATTTACAAACTCTTAAAATGTGCCACACAAAAATGATGCCTGAAACCCTTTTTCTTGTAGTGGGCCAAGCAAACTAACGGGATTTGATGTAGTGGTTGTTCACATTATCTTTTTAATCGTGTGGTCTAAGGTTTGATCTTTGCCCGTGAGAATAGTAATTGCACCTTTCTTGGCCAGTCGTTTATCTATTAGGAGAGTATCCACAGCGAAAGGGATTAATCGGTGCTTTCAAAGGTGAAACCTTAGTTAAACCAAAAAAGAGTTGGTTAAGCAAACGACAAATTGACATTTTTTGTCTCGACTTTCGCATTATTAAAGATTAATCATTTGTCAAAAACAAATTAGGAGACAACTGCTTTATGGCAAAGTTTGAATAAAATGAATTTATGTATTATTTTTTTATACATAAGTAGCATTATATTGTAGAAAAAAGAGGTAAGAGGATTTGAACCCAATACCATTCTTACGTACACTGAACATTCAATTAGTTTATCTAAACATTACTCTATATTTTATGGTCACTTAAGAAAAATATGGCAAAAGAGACAATACGTACCAGTCTCCTACCTAATTTGTACGTAGTACCTTGTGTATCTGACTGTGTGTGTCTTTAATCTTAAGATAAAAAGGCATACTAATACTATACAAGACAATCTCCGACGATGTGCGCACCTTGTTCGTGTGTCTAAAACGGAGAATGGGGGCAATCTTCGACCAAGTTGGGACCTTCAAGTCAACTTTCAAATAGGAAAAATCGGTGGCACACAACTAGAAGTGACAAAACACCATGTTTGTCCATATCACTAGTTGAAATGGAGCCCCATTCTTCAATATTAAGTCAATTTCCCCGTCCCCTCCCGTTGTTTAGTGTGCCTTGTGCCCATCTATCTTGTCTATATGGCCATAACTTGACAAAGATCAATAGTTCGCAGATTTTTTTGATATCAAAAAAATATCAAAAAAAAAAAAATATAATGGATTAAATTGCACATAATCTATCAACATTTTACAAATAAAAATTACTTTAAATTACGATGAAATAACTCTAAAACGATAGATTATAACTTTTTTTTTCCTCTATCTCCTAATCAAATCAAGATAAATGAAGACGAACAATTTTATTTTTTAACACGCAATCATTGGAAAACCAAATGTTGGATCTAGTAATTAATTGAGTTAAAATTATAAATAGAAATAATTACTTTAAGCCAAAAAAGACTACTCTTGATTGATTTATCACCATTTTAACACAAGACTTATATAGAAAAAGTCGATCTTATACCAAACTTCCTTAAAACAAAAAACACTAATAAGTGCATCAATATCCTCATTGATTTCCTTCCATTATTTTCTTTCACCTCCCACCAAGTGTCCGTTCTCCGCGTTACTCCCTCTATATAACTCCCCATCAACCAACCACTTCTCTTCCAACCAAAACCAAACTTAAAGCCATATCATACGATTCATATTTTTTATCATATTGTACGCATATCCCTCAACTACCACCATCCAACCATGAACTCACGTACCATCCTCATCTTCCTCTCCCTCCTCGCCCTCTCCACCGCCGCATCCGCCAACTTGGGTGGTCGCCGCAGCGGCAAGACAGGCGACTACAGACCCATCAAAGACCTTAGCGACGCACACGTGCAAGAGATCGCCAAGTATGCTGTTACAGAACACAACCAAAAAGATACGGCAAACCTAGAGTTTGTCAAGGTTGTTAGTGGAGAGTCCCAGGTTGTTGCTGGAACTAACTACCGTCTTGTTATTGCTGCTAAGGATGGTGGTGCCACGCACAATTATCAGGCTGTTGTTTATGAGCGCCCATGGCAACATTATAGGAGTCTCACTTCGTTTAACCAAGTTTAGAGATCGTGTACTTGTGTGATCATGTTGTAGGGTTTCAAGAGTTTGTGTTTGTGAGGAAACTTTATTATCGTTATTAATATTAATTACTTTTGTGTTTGATGATAATAATAATTAATAAGCGTTTGGTGTGAAAAGTTTGCGTGTTGTATACTTGTATGGTTTTGGTATGTTATCAAAAGATTAAAAGCGTTACCTTTTCGATTATGGATTTGTTACAAGTAGTTTCTATGTGAAGTTATCGCACTAATTAGGTATTTATGTTTTTATTTGGTTGCGTATATTCTGAACTTCTATATGTTTAATGTTTTTATTTGGTTGCGTGCATTTAAGCCTTTTGGATTTTATTTGGTTGCGTAAATTTAAACCTCTTCTATCTTTTTAGTTGTCATCGGTAGAGTCGAAGTGTCCTTGAATGGTTTGTGATGGTGAAGAGGAGAATTGTTAAACTGCAATTTGTAAGAATCGCAGATATTATTAGCCATGTGCCCATGAATATGATGGAATATTAGGGAAGGTAGTAAAGTAGTGTAGGAACTCCAGCAATAATTCGATGGATTTGGAAGAATGCGGATAATGGGAAGTTGCTGTCGCTTTTGGGAATCTATTAGCAATTTGGCATGTCGCATTTGGATCAAAGTATCAAACGATAGTGCTCGAAAAGCTAGGTCCACCACACTCCCGAGTCCCGATCATGTAATTTATTATGCTTAGTTTTTTTTTTTTGGCTTGAATAGAATACTTCATAAATATAAATATAGGTCCAAACTGTTGCAACTATTACATTTAATGGCACGAAGAGATCCATAATCCCGAAGGTATGGTATAATTTGCCTCTAAGCTCTAATGTTCTCCATTTGCAAAGTCAAGTAAGCTAAATTAAGTTGGTGATTACTCAGTGGCCAAATTATAACCGCATAACTTCCATATTATACTACTGTATATCTGTATGTTGTTAGGAATAGGATACTATAAAAGCCCCTGCAGGCCTGCATAGATGATGAGAGCTCACACATACACTGACTCACTAAGCGAATTACAAATTTCGATTAGAAATCATGACCAAAGCTTTCTCATCCCTCATTTTCCCTCTACTTCCTTACTTCAGTATGTTGTTAGTTTCCTGCATGATGCCAAGATTATTGCTCCATATTCCCCAGAGTCACCTGCCTATCTAGGCAACTTACCTTTCCCCATGAAGATTGAGAGACTTATCAACCAATCCCAAAATCGTGCTCGTCATATTATGAGCGCGAAATTTGCTGCCAAAAACTCGAACCCCAACTCACAAAATGGCATCAACACCCTCAGGGCACATGTTGGCGGTGTTGGTTCTTACAATGATCTGATCTACTTTGCTCATATTGGCCTAGGCTCGTTTGATCATCAACTGCCTACCTTCAAAACATACTTCTTGGTTATTGATGTTAAAAGAATAATCTAGAAAGATCTTGACATATCTATGTATAATACAAAAAATCTAGATATAGCCTAGAAAGTACTCCGTACTTAGCTAGAATGTTCTACATGTTACTAGCAATGTTGGTGGTTATTGGCTCTAACCAACCTATGAGCATTATAAATATGCTCAAGCATTGTAACCATGAATTTACTGAAAACATTTTACAAGCAATCCAAGAGTTTACTTCTACAAACATTACTCCCTCCTTTCTATACTACCTTGCCCACATACAAACATTAATATTACACTAAGCCCACTAACAAACTAATTATTATACCAAGCCTCTAAACCCAACAATTGACACTGATTCCTCGCTAATTTGGCTCCAATGTGAAGTATTTGAAGAAGAGAGGAACCATTGTTTCCCGCAAGTAGAGCCCCCCTTTCCCTAATTCTAAGTCTTACACATATATTCCTCAAAGCAGCATCACAACATGTGTTTCCCTCGACAAAACCACCCAAATGATGATGGGATGTGTCATTATTTCTTTGAATACGGGGATGGTTCCCGGTCATCTGGTCAGGTGGCGTATGAGGCCTTTAGTTTCGAGTCCAACACTGGTACCCCTCTTGCTGTGAGAAATATCCTTTTCGGGTGTGGCTTCAACCAGAGTATGTTCACATGTACTGGAGCATAACGTAATTGCGGGTTTGCTAGGATTGAATCAAGGGGAAATTATCTTCTTTGTAAATAGCAAAGCTCCATCAAAAAGAGCAAGTGACTCCGAATTTTTCTACATTTACTAACTGGCAAAATTGCTCATAGGGAAATGTTGAGACGTACAATGATAGAAGATCGATAAATGTATTTGTGGAACAAATTAAACCAACAACTTTTACTCTAGTGGTATACCTTCAATCCTTCATTGCCTTTTTTCTCATGCTAAAAGAAAAACTTCATTTTTCATGTTACAGAAAAGTACACCTTCAGCATTTATCTAGTTTTACTTATAGCATTTATATATGAGATAATAGATATAGAGATTAGATTTTTAAATCGAGAATTTTTTTGATGTATACAACTACTTATCCAATAGCCATAAAAATCACACATCAATCATTTATGGGTAGATTTCATGAAATAAAGAGACAAAAAGATCATTAAAAAGGTAGATTCAGTCCACACTTCAGCTCGTTCAACAAAACTAAAGCTATAAAAATATGCCTCCAAAAGTGAAATCCTCATCAAAGCCAAATATAAATTTGTAGACGAAAAGTAGGAGAAGATAAAACCATAATTTTGTGAGAATGTCAAGTTTAGTTTTCTTCCTCTTTGTTTACTTTTCCTCCTTAACATCTGCCAATTCCAAATTGATGTCCACTAGTGGTGGAGTTTTTCCTGCACCACCAGCAGAGTATCATCCAAGTGATCCTAATGATCATTCTATAATTGATATGGCGGATTCTGCTGTAAAAACACATAATAAAGCAGAATATTGGCAAGGTAGTAAACTACCTCCTCTACAATTGATAAAATTAAAGTGATAAAGGCTGAGTACTACAATGTAGGGACTCTCGGGGGTAGGATTTTTTATCTCACCATCTCGGCGAAACGACATGTTCATGATCAGTGTACTTTTAATGTTGTTCTCACTTTTAAACTATTTCGCAAATATCTTACGAGATTTGACCTCGCTGAAGGGACCGTCTGTACATGAATAAATTTCAAACAAATGTTGCATAAAATTAACATCATTTATGTTTCATGTTATCAGTAGACATGTTATTTATTTTCGCAAATCACAGATTGACTAGGAAGTATTATGAGGTCGTTTTTCTTGTCAAATCATACAAGGGAGTATTATAGGCAAATAATTTTTATGAATCGTTAAGGAAGGAAGGACATTCTTATAATATGAGTTGTTAACAAAAAAAGTATTACAAAGAGATCACACTTAGGTAGATTCTTGTTAATCGTTAATGAAGGAAGGAAATCTTTATAATATGTAAAGAGATCACGCTTTTATGGTCACTTAATATGAATCATAACCAAGGAAGGATCGATAGTATTCATTTTCTGATGACCTGTTATTGTTGTGAAATATTGCGTTTAAACTAGCTAACGCACCAAGTTCACCAAAAAAAACTAGCTAACGCACCAAAGTAACAACTACGTACGGAGTATATAAATGTGCCCACCTAAACGTAAACCTCATTAATCCCAATTGTATGTTAGGAATCATGAACAATCAAAATCAGAAAACTATGTTTGTTGCCATGCAAGATTTAGTTTAATGAGCACACAAAGTCGCATATAAAAATCGAACCCCCAACCTTATGATTGGAGTAAGATAGCTCCAACCACTTGAGTTAGTTCTTTTCTTTGTGATCTTAATTAGTTTGTGAACTTCTTGTTGTATATGACTGTAAGTATGTAAACAAAGAGTCGTGTAATTGTTGATGTTTACTTCCAGTGTTCTCCCTTTGTAAAATCAAGTAAGCTAGATAAGTTAGTGATTTATATTAGTCATTATATATTTTTAACTACACAATCTGCCAAGTCTATATAAGTTGCTAATTACCAAACACTCATACGAAAACCTATTGATGTAATATGTTGGTCAAATCTACTAACAAATCGATATATCATATACTATATATTATACACCATATTTTGTTTATCGAAATACAGACCTAAGTTTTTCGTATTGTTTACCATGTATAATCATTGAGGTGGGTGTGCTCATCAAAATATATTGTCGATCAAAAACAGAGAATTGTACAAAGAATACTTAATTTGACTTTTAGTTATGTGTAGAGGACATCAACTTGAGTGACAATGTTATTGCAATATGTGATTAATTAAGAACCGCGAGTGTCAGACCATTGATTACTCTCCATTTATTGTGTTATTAAGAATATATCTACCGCATACCATCAAGGTTGTAATTCAAAAAATTCTCAATTTTCATGTTTTCTTGTAAGTAAATGTATGATAAAAAAAACACTTACAATACTCATGGGCACTTTTATCTATTATTTTAAAATTCTAACACAAATTCTCAAAAGAGATAGTATAAATTTTTCGTGCTGGTTTTGATAAATTCCCAACCTTTACTTCTCCTCGATAATAAGATATATTAAGTCAAAGTGGTAGACATTGTAGTCAACTGAGACCGCCTTGACAAAGATGGAGATGCATCAAAAGGAAGTATGTTTGAATTCGTGATCTTCCACAATCCTCCTAGTGAAGCATGCATGTGTCATGCTGAAGGCCAATTTGGCGCGGCATTGTGTTCCGCCAAGAAGAACTACACAAGAACTACAGGAAAAGAGCACACACAATGAGTCTTCTTTACTATGATAATATGGGACTTGTAGAAGGGTATGCATGCCAATCTTCCAACAATAAGCTTTAGGTTTCAAGATGGTGATTTAGAAATTGCGTCTGAACATGGTTCTTCGTGGACAAGGGTAAAGGCAGAGCGGGAGTAACAATATTTTTGACTGATGATGCAAGAAACTAATCGATGCGGAATTGGCAATCATCGGAGCATATCGACAAGTTAACCACATGATCATCAATGATGCAAAACCTACCTTGTGGTTCAAAAATGATAATTGTACAAGGAATCCTTAGTGCAACACTTTTAGCAGTGTGAGTTAAAATGTTAGTCCCCCTTATTGTGTTGCTACATATCATGAAATTTCCAATTCAAAGAAGTCTCAGTTCTTATGTATATGAGTATTCATAAGGCACTTATATCTATCTTTGCAAAATTTTGAAACACTTCACGCTCCACAACTTCATAACAAGAGTTTTCTTTTCATATTTAAATAAGAGTAAAGAATAAAATACACATAGGAAAATAAATTAAAAGTTAGAAAAATACAAAATCTAAACCGTCCACAACTTCTTTCAGTTGTACGCACAAACTCCAAAACAGCTCCTCTTTTATACTCATTTAAGCTGCATTAATAAATTTTGTATGGATGTGTTCCAAGTGAAACATTGTTTTGATAATTTTTCTGCCCTAAAATTCTTCTTGAATTATTCGGTCACTTTGGAGTTATATAGCTTTATCTTAAAGCGTGACAAGAGTCGTATGAGATTTCCATTTCTAGCTTATTGTAGATATGGTTCATAATTCCCAACTTCTTGTTTCACAATTTGGATCTTGCTTTCTTACCTGGTTTTATAAAGCAAGTATGCAACTTTGTTAAGGATACCACGATCAAGAAAATATTACTTGGAGTTTCATAGAAGCGAACATTTTAACTCAATTTGTGATTAAATCTTTGTTTTACAAGTTAAAAATAGTCGAAACATGTATAAGACGGTCGGACAACAAATTATGACCAAATCTGTGAGCTTTCAAGAGTTCCATGTGAGATTTTAAAATTTAAATAAAATATACCATTCCGAAATTCCAAAAACTCATTCTGATGTCTTAAACCTCATCATATTTATATGAAAAAACTCACATATCTAACCATGAATAACGAACACACATATTATTCCAAAAGACCGTCTACTTTTATGGACCAATTTCTTGCAAACTAATTTATTTAAACTCATTAGAAGCCCAAATTGAGATATTGATTTATATGCCTTTGTTGGACCTACATATCTCTGATATCCTTTTATTTTAAAAGTAGACGGTCTCTCCCCATACTCTTTGGAACACACACATGGGCCATGGCCTTATCCAACTATCACCCTTTTTGTCATTATTCGTTTTTTTATTTAATAAGAGTCTAGGCAATTAACACTATTTTTTTTATTTACCAAAAAAAAAAACTACTTTTTTTTGTTTTCATCAAAAAGAGAAGCAACAAAATACACATAGGAATATTAAAAATTAAAATTCAGAAAAAGACAAAATCTAAACCATCCACAACTTCTCATGTGCATGGATATACTAGATAGGATATCAGAGACAAGATAAATAAAAAAAGATCCAATCACTGCAAAAATATTCGATCATCATCATAATCAATTAAATCCCAATCAACACAAACCCTAGGAGAGAGAGAAAAAAAATCGAATTTAATTTGGCCCTTTTTTTGTTTAGATTCAATCAAAATTAAATTTGTTGTTGGAATTAAATGAAGGGGTTGTTCAAATCGAAGCCACGAACTCCGGCGGAGCTCGTGAGATTGACGCGTGATCTTCTCATCATGTTTGATCAGGATTCTAATATTCGTGAGAGCAAGCGCGAAGAAAAGGTTTCATTTTTTGATTAATTGTGAATTGGGTTTTGTTCAATTGGGCTAATTCGGTGTTTTTTGAGCTGGGTATTTGATAAAGGTTTGAAATTGTGAAATTTGATTATGTTTTAGCTCAGTCTGCTCTTTTGATGAATTATGGATTGGGTTTTGTTTGATTGTGAAAAATGATGGTAATTTAGCTCAGTGTTTACTTTTATGCTAAGTTTTGTGATTGTTTTAGTTAATTATGAATTGGGTTTTGTTCAATTGTGCTAATTTGGTGTTTTTTGAGCTGGGTGTTTGATAAAGGTTTAATCTTTATATTGGAAACTGTGTGAATTGATGATAATTTAGCTCAATTTCTGTGTTTATGCTAATATTTGTGCTAGTTTTGATTTAAGTATGTATTGGGTTTTGTTTAATTGTTCTAATTTAATGATATTTGAGCTGGGTATTTGGTAAATGTTTGATCTTTATATCTTAATTTGTGAAGACAGATGATAATTTAGCTCAGTCTTTGTGTTTATCCTAGTTTTTGTGTTTATTTTGATTAATTATGAATTCGGTGTTGTGTAATTGTTCTAATCATGGTGTTTTCAGAGCTATGAAACATGATAAGTATCTGATCTTTGTACTGTAAGTTGTGAAAATTGATGGTCATGTTTAGGAATCTCTCAGCGAAAATTTTATTGGTCATTTCCAAATTGTGATTCCAAAGCTTGATGGTTGGTTTAGCATTTGTGGTTGTTAGCATTTGCCGTACGCCGCCCGTACCTATCTGACTAGATCCATTTAGTTAAATGTCGGTTAGTTTTCTAGGAAGGGTTCCTCTAAAGAACTTTATCTCCAAGGGGATTGTCGTGAAGGAAATACATATCATCTCAAGTGAGAAACAACTAAGTAAATTGACCCAGGTGCACTGCACAAAACCAAAGCTCAAAATTTTCTCCATTGCTCTTCAAACCAATTCTTATGAGATGCAGAGACCCTTTCTTTGGGAAAATCTCCTCAACTCTTAAGCAGCACGGGCATCTGATGAGTCTTACTGGGAGTGCTGGCATCACTAGTTTCAATTCCCACATAACCAGATTTCTTGCTTTCCACAAATTGTAGACATGGACAAATCAGTGATACCACCTAAAAGGACTTTCAACTTAAATCCAGTTTTTCTCAATTTTCTGACCATCCATCCTGCCAAGAACATTTAGCCTGCCACTGATCAAGCTAAGCCACAATGAATCTAGGGCTATACTGACAAGACAGGTAGATTTCTATGTAGTGCTATGAATTTGCTCCACGCAGGAGGCATTGATTTTGACGACCCCAGTATTGTTTCTGATTTCTACGCTCTACACATACAAGCTAGCTGAATAAAGCATGCTTAGGAACAAAATGCCCATACCGTACACATTTTTGCCGTGTGGCTTTCTCACCCTGCCCTTGTAAGTTGTAACTAACCACTAGACAAGGTGTACGTACCAAGCATATAGAGGAGGTTTAGGGTATTCTTTCTACCTTCCGGCACAACGTTTAGTAATAAGATTACACTTGCTTTTCCGTTTAATAGACATTTTATTTTTTTATAACTCCCAAATAATTGTGTTGTTCAATTGATGACTCATCTTTCAGTTCTGAATTAATGATGCAACCGCATGGTCTCATGCAAAAAAAATTGTGTAGCTTCACCCATCGCCCTTTCTTAATTTCGATAAGGTATTTTGTAAAAAAATAGTATGCTGCAACCTGTTCATGAATTATGGCTTCTACATCCTTCTGGTGTGTTATCCTTATGTCATGTGCTCCATGCCTTAGAAATCTCAAAAGGATTAAGCTATCTTGGTAGAGTTGCTTGTAGCTTTGTCCTGTGCTTTTGGTAGCTCAGCTGTATAAAGTAAGCTCTTTTCTCTAGTATCATAGAGCAGCTTGTCAAATACTCTAAGATGTTACAGTACGCTTTTAAGGAGTGTAAGTTGACGTGGCTGATTGTTGTTGCCATCTGTCTTTTTGCTACCAGCTGCCTGTTTGATGATGGCCTTAAATCGAAGTCTATGCCTCATGAACATGTATATGCATAAATGATATAGAGTGTTTGTCAAATTAAGTTCAGTTTGATGGATAAACTGTATGCATTAGGCATTTAATGTTAGATGGTGACTTGCTTATCAGCAAGGAGTATACTTTTTTCCTCGCAGTGTCTCTTGTGGTGCTGTACCGCTGTGTGGCATTGTTGTTATGTTTAATTTTAGTCACACTTTTGAGATATTAGGTAGCAAAAAACTTAAAGTTCATGTTTCCCGCAGATGGTAGAGCTCAGCAAACTCATACGGGAACTGAAATGTATTCTATATGGGAATAGTGAAGCAGAGCCAGTTGCAGAGGCTTGCATGCAATTAACTCAAGAGTTTTTTAAAGAGAACACATTTCGTTTGCTAGTTACTTGTCTTCCCAAATTGAACTTGGAGGTATGTTTAATGTTTTCCTTGATAGGATGCCAAATTTGCACTTCACTGAAATCCCTATTACATCTTTGCTTATTGGGTAATAGCACTGACTTTATATGATGAGACAGGGGCCTCCGAAAGACATGTAGCTTGAACTTTGTGTCATTCCCTTGTTTTCCTGATTGTGTAAGGGTAATCTTTTGCAGGCTCGTAAAGATGCCACTCAAATTGTTGCCAATTTGCAAAGGCAACAAGTTCAATCTCGTTTAATTGCATCTGATTACCTGGAAAGAAACAAAGATCTGATGGATATTCTTATATCAGGGTATGTCAATGGGATGAGAGAATGGGAACTCATTGTTCTGTTGGTGATTTTGTGCTTTGTGATAGTCGTTTCAACTACTTGCATTAGTTATGCCATATCCGCTTAGATGGGACAATATGGTACTTAGTTACTAGAGTATGCTTATAACTCTTGTCGGCTGGTGATTGGATTTTAGGGACATTTACACTCATCCGCTGGAGTGTGTGACAGTGTGTTCTTTTAGTATCCATATTGTTATTCTCACTTTATGGCATTGTCGAGGTTTTTTTTTTTTGCATCATTAATTATGCATATAAATTCTAACTGTTAGTTAAATATTTTTGCAGATATGAGAATACAGATATGGCCTTGCATTATGGCTCTATGTTGCGAGAGTGCATACGTCATCAAGTTGTGGCAAAGTGAGTGATTTGCATGATGTGTTTCACTTATAGTTGAAACCAATTCTTTATTGTCGACTCTTGACGATCCCTTGACTGGCGTTTGTTATATACTGTATAAATATGTTCCCTGGCTAAAAAGAACTTTTTTTTTTAGCTTGCTCAAGTTTTCTACTTGGAGCAACGTACATAGTGCCTTGTCCTGGTGCTGGCTACTCTTGATTTAGTAATTATGTTCTTGTCAAAACTCAAAACCGCTATTCCTAACAGAGTTATTACAGATAGCAAAAAGGTCAACTAAATTTGTTCTTTTGACTTTGTTTTGTTTCAATAGAAAGAAGAGCTTCGTGTGCTTTGAAAATTCCACTTTGTTGAGCTATCTTTATGCATATCGTTAACTATGTTTTTCCCGGAGCAGTCTATCTATCTCTGATATCTATGCACCATAATCCACAGGTATGTGCTAGAATCAGAGCATTTGAAGAAGTTCTTTAATTTTATTCAGCTCCCAAATTTTGACATTGCTGCTGACGCTGCCGCTACTTTTAAGGTTGATAATTTTTCTCTTTCTAATGTCTGTTCCTCTTTCATCTGATCTCTTGAACATAATGCTTCTTTTTTTTTTTTTTTTCCTGCTTATAAATCTGAAAATCAAAGTTGAAGGCTGGACTATGGTCCTTGCCAACATACCAGTGTAGTGCACTTGAAATCTTTCCCAAATCTAGATCCATTCTCCATGATCAGGACTGATTATTAAGAAGCTCTGAATGCAATGCTGCAAATAATGTCATATATGTAACTATCTAATGCCTTTGTGGCCTTGATGCAGGAACTCTTGACAAGGCATAAATCTACAGTAGCAGAATTTCTTTCCAAGAACTATGATTGGGTAATTACTCTTTGCGTTTGGCATTAGATATAGGGCTGCTTATAGTATCGGATGCCATAAATTGGAATTCATTCTCTTTCTTTTAATTTGAAATTTTGGGGCCTGGCCAGAGGAGGCCGGCCCCCGGGGGTTTACTATCACTTTGTTTAAGTTGCTCAACTTTTGGTCCGACTTACTTGCTGAGGGAACTGAATGTATGTTCTGGCATTTCATGGTGGGTGTGAATGTGAATTCTAAAGATAAAACAACTATGCAGGCAGACCAATCATGACTGTGTCTTAATACTAGGATCAAAAGTATGGCTAACGACATACTTTTTTATTTATTAAGCTGTCTTTTGATTACAAAAAAGAATTTCAAAAGGGATTCATACATGTGGAGTATGAGCTAAATGAGATGAAATGTCTTTGTAGAAACTGTTGTTGCCTCCATTGTATCTGTTTATTTGTGCCTTTTCATTTTCTTCTGTGCTTCTCTTGTGACATTTTTTGTAGAAAACTGTAGTTGCCCCTTCATCGCGTCTGACTCCTTTGCCTTCTCCAGTTTTTTGCAGACTATAACTCTAAACTGCTGGAATCTAGTAACTATATTACCAGAAGACAAGCAGTGAAGGTATGATGCATGTGTAACATACATTGTAATATACAGGGCTTAACATATTCTTCCTATGAGTTTGAGCCACTCTCCTTCACCTGTGAAATGACTTTACTCACTCTGCATAATATAGCTAGAGTTTGGTTGGCCATGCTGTGTTTGCATTTGTTCTTGCCTCGTTCTTGCTGATCTTGTTTTGGTTCTTTCAGCTCTTGGGAGATATGTTACTTGATCGTAGTAACTCTGCCACCATGACGAAGTACGTGAGCTCAAGGGATAACTTAAGGATACTGATGAATCTTCTGAGGGTAGCCAACTGTCCCTTGCTACTTTATGTCATTAACTTCTTTGTGCTGAAATTCCTTAATTGTAAACCATGACTTTGCTGGAGAGTGCCGCAGTATAGATTATGTAGAGAAGTGAACATTGAAATTTAAATCTCTGACAATTAGACCTCTTTTTCGTTTTGGGTCTCAACTTATGGATCTTTCTATTACAGGAGTCGAGCAAGACGATTCAGATTGAAGCTTTTCATGTCTTCAAGGTGAGGTCTCTATACACATGGTTCATATTGTGAACATTTATGTCACTCTATTGTTTGTGATTGACGTGTTTTGAACTTTGAAACAGCTATTTGCTGCAAATCAAAACAAGCCAGCTGACATTGCCAACATCCTTGTAGCAAATAAAAGCAAGCTGCTTCGCTTGCTAGGTGAACTCAAGACTGATAAAGGTATACAGCTTCATATTCTCTCTCAGTTCTTACAATAGGTCGTGTTACGTGGTTATCATACGCTGTTAGTGTCTGCTGTCTTCCCACTTCAATTGGCAATCACTTCACCTTCCATGTGTCTAACATCTATCCGGTATTGATGAATTTGCAGAGGATGCACAATTTGATTCAGACAAGACCCAAGTCATGCAGGAGATTGCTTCTCTCGAACCCAAAGAGCTTCCGTGAGCTGTCTTTGTTGTATGTGTATCAGCATTTTCATTTTCTTATTTCTTCGACCCCTTTCTCAGAATATAATCTACGAATTTCGCAGCATCTCGGTGTCATCCTTTTAATTCGGCTGTCCTTTAGTATTACCTCGCCTCTTATCAGGCACCCAGTAGTCTTAGTTCCCGTCTAAGTTGTAATTTTTAGTTTATTCAGAACATCCATTGTATTTAAAGAACCCGATCGAAGGTAAATATGTTTATTCGGCGAGTTCAAAGTCCTTTTTTTCAATAAACATTGAGAAATAGTTCCCAAACTTCATGTCCAATTTGATTTGAGGAGCTCTTTTGTTTTCAGTGGAAGTATTTACTAGTGATCTTGTTAGTTGTTTCCTGTTGACACTGGCGTATACATCAAGATTTTAAGAAACCATGACTCTTTGATACTGGCACAATTATAGTTTGCATTAGAGAGAGCTTTGAGCAGAGAATCCTGGATTAGTGCAATGACATATTCTCTGAATGTACATCTCTTGTTGTTCTCTGTGTTGAGGCCTGTGATTCATATGGTCCATATGGACCTTAAGGATAGATGTAGGAAGTCACGGGCAGTCACGGATATTCCAGGCGCATTGTATTATAGTTTAATTCCTTTCCTGTATCTGAGCAGTTTTGCCGTGTTTGCTTTTTCATGGGCATCGAGGTGATAGTTTAGGCCATTAGTAACTTAGGTATCAAATTTTAATTGTTCGATTTATTTTTTATTAAACCTTTATACAATTAAACTTAATGGTTCTTGAAAAATATATATACTTGGAATTATTGATGGTCAAATATGATTCTAAATACTGTAGTGTCAAATTTTTAATGAAGCAAATCTGATGGGACGAAGGAAGTATTGGCCCCAATCCTTAGCTGATCTACATGTTTTTTTTGCCGATTTATTCTGGAGAAGTCGAGGATTGGGATTGATGTATAAACATGTTTTTTGGCATAATTTGTAAGACTTAGCGTAATGTTTAAATCTTGATGGCCTTTGTGACAATTTTGAATGGAGCCAGCGAACGACTGGTTAGACCAAGCAAGGACTTCCCTTGGGAAATTGAGATCATCTCATACATTCCATACAAGTGGTGACATTCATGCCAACCAAATAAACGTAGACTATTTTATCGAAAGCTAAGAGGGCATATCCGCATATACTTTCTTTGAATACGATTTGACTGTTTTGTTGTCGCAAAACAAAGTGCAAAGTAGGATAAAATCTAAACCAAGCCGTGAAGTTACGGTTTACTATTTTCTCTAAATTAGGTGAAACTGTTTTAACATCAAAATCAAATTCTGAACGATACAATGCAGTTTAGTTTATGCTTGCCAAAAGTATATAGAAAATAAAACTCGCTTTTCTTTCAAACCAAAAACAAGCTTTTACGATCCAAATCTCAACAAATCGTCAAAATACGGTGTGGTGCTTATACAATGAACACTCCTAAACACCACTATAACAACACAAATTATGAAAAGAAACTGTTCACGTAGTACAACTAAACCGTCCTTATTAATAATTTACGACAACTCCTAATTACAAAAATACCAATGGAAAAGAATTATAATCCAAAGCTTAGTACATCTCCAATCCTACGTCTACAAATTCAGTCCTAACCACAACTAACTGACCACTGTAACTAATACATGGACAAAATAATTATAAATAACGATATATAATCACTAATTTCTTATTATATACGTCCACGTTTATTTTAGACGTAAATCATATTATTAGTATCCTATCGAGAAATTACTTTCCCATATCCGATAATTACTTTTTTCCACAACAAATATAAGACCTGAAACCTCTCATATTCTGCCACTACACCACACTACACTTCTCTCCCCACTCACTTCTTACTCTCAAAAATGGCTGCCAATGGTAATCAAATTCCTTCATATAATCATAAAAGTTAGATTTTTGATCAGTTTTTATGTTATTTGTGTATAAAATCACTGATCTTTTCTGGGTTTTGTTGCATTTTAGTTCCTTTATCAGATTTTCTAGCCACTGCTGTTGATGCTGCCAAGAAAGCTGGAGATGTTAGTGTCTTTTTAAGCTCATGTTTTTAATGTTGTGATTGGTTTGTATGATGGGTTGATCTTTGATGGAAAGATAACTCTTTTGTGGGATTTTGTCAGGTGATTAGGAGAGCATTTTACGAGACAAAGAATGTGGAGCACAAAGGCTCGGTAAATTCTCAATCTTTAATCTTTTGTTTATTGGAATTCCATGGTTTTGTTAGTTTTTGTATAAATGATTGTTCTTTAATCCTATTGCCTTTTGTTTTTGTATAAAGTTTTGTTTTTTTGGCTTAGAGTGATCACTTATTTTTACCAAGTAGATAAAAAGTTATCGCTTTAGCTCAATTTGTCTCTTTTAAGTTAGAGTGATCACCATGTCTAATTTTTAAGTTAGAATTAGATTGTCTCTTTTAATAATGTTGGTTTGGTTTTGTTGTTTGTTTCATCGAATGTGGCGAATTTGTAGGTATGTATGTAATTCCCACAATGTATATTTGATTTTGTGACAAGTTATGTGGGTTGTGAGTTGTGAGAATGGGTGGAATTATGGGTATTGTTGGGTTTTGATCAATTTAGTAGAACATGGCTATTAAGGTGGTGGAGTGGTAGTTGTATTAGTAGTAGTATTTTTTGTTCAAAGATGAGATGAGCAAAGTGAAGCCACAATGTGATATGAGTGAGTTATGGTAATTTTAAGGCACTCGAGAATGAGAGAAAGGGCGAGGTTCTTTTGCCTCGATACTTCATTTTCTCGTTGTGTTCTGGTAATGTAACTTAACAATTTAGATGGTCTTTGGGTGAAACTTCATAAATTGGTGGATATCTTTGATAGGGGACGTTGAAAAGGTGTACATGTATTGTTTTGTACAATATCTTGCAGTTTGGTTGGTGTGTCAATGAAAGCATGCTCTGTAATGTGGTAAGATCGAGTTTTGGTTGTTGAAACTAGAGATACTGAAGGTTTAGGAAAAGGTAAAGTAAAATTCTTGTATTGAGTTTTAGACAGCGACATGTGTGGTTATGGAAATTTTCATGACCATATGTGTTTGTGTTTTGATGTTCATGATACAGTTCATGGTGGTTCATATCATGATATTTATGGTTGATTAGTTGTGTAAGCTAAGTGGAGGTCAGCATAATAGTGTATATAATACTATTGCTGGGAAAGCAGGAATCAACATTCCTTTTTGAGATTTCCTTGTTCATTGTGGACTAACTTGTTTATACAGGTAGATTTGGTGACAGAAACTGACAAGGCATGCGAAGAGCTTGTATTCAATCATCTTAAGCAGCACTACCCTACCCATAAGGTTTCCTTATTTGCTTTGTTGCTCTTGTATATATGTCTTACATGGTGAAGCGGCTGAAGTATGACTGACTAATGGTGCGACTTTCTGCTCGAAATTTTATTCCAGTTCATTGGTGAGGAAACTACAGCTGCCAATGGTGCAACAGAGCTGACAGATGAGCCGACATGGATTGTTGATCCAGTTGATGGGACAACTAACTTTGTGCATGGGTAAACTGATGATAACCAGTCTTTTTTTCTTATTGCGGTGATTTGTTGTTTTCTACCTGATGACGTTACATGCTTTCCTACTAAAATGTAATTCTCAGGTTCCCTTTTGTGTGCGTCTCCATTGGTCTGACCATTGGCAAAGTCCCTACCGTCGGCGTTGTTTATAACCCAATACTGGACGAGGTAGGAAGTTTACTTTTCGTTTCCTTTTTTCTTTTCTTTTTGAGGTGAAAACTTCCGTTGCATGAATTATAGAGTGTGAATCGTTCATTGCAAGTCTGTTAGATTCCTAGCCAGAACTTGGACATTTGTAAATTTTCTTCAAACATCCTTCTTTACCTTGAATGTCTCTGCTTACATCCATCAGTTATATTAGAAGCAAGAGTGGAAAGCCGAATTTCTTATTTGATAAATACCACCAAATTGTGTCTGATGTTTCATGCATTTTAACATTTCACTCTCATTTCTTCTGGACTATATAAAGTTAAAAATAAAATTTGTTGAAATTAAGCTGTGTGAAATGAACTTGTGATTTATTCTGTATACTGACATTTTTATCATTTTTTTAGATTTTTACTGGAATTCGAGGGAAAGGTGCCTTCTTGAATGGAAATCCTATACATGGTATGCTAAACTAACTCGGTTGCTTGATTCTACATGTCTTATCTAAACACGTTCTGAATTTTAAACTTCACTTCTTACCCTTGTGCAGTGTCTTCTAAAGATGAACTCGTCAACTGCCTTCTTGCAGTAGAGGTATTTGAAAGCCTAGTATAATTTAAAATTTCACCCCAGTATAAAGCATACAGAACTACAGAGCCTACATACACTCCACTTTTGCCGGTTCAAATTGTATAATTCATCATTGTCTCCCTTTGTCCTCAGCATATGGTAATTGTAAAAGTCGAACTCTTCATGGCGTGGATGTCTTATTATGTTATTCCATCTGTCCGAGCAGGTGGGTACTACACGTGACAAGTTGACTATTGATACCACAACAAACAGAATCAATTCGTTTCTTTACAAGGTGAATCATATATTTTAACCCAATCATTCTAGATAGAAATATGCAGTTTGGACAAGCTATATAACCACCTTGTGTTACCAGGTGAGATCCATTCGAATGTCAGGCTCATGTGCAATGAACTTATGTGGTATAGCATGCGGAAGGCTGGATATTATGTACGAAATTGGATATGGGGGTCCTTGGTATGCCTCCTTTCATCTTTTCTTGTTGTTTATAGTGAGCTCTCTCTATAGTCTATCCACTTTGGATTTCCTCAAACTTGAAAGGAGAATTCCCTGTTCCTTCTACATGGGCTTATTTAAAAGCTTGTCTTTTGTAGGGATGTGGCAGCTGGCATTGTCATAGTTCAAGAAGCTGGAGGGGTTGTTTTTGATCCGTAAGAAACAAATTTGTTATGTTAAATTCTTTGGTAGCATTACTCTTTTTTTTTTTAATGGTTTGTCTGTTTCTCATAATTATAGCAACGATATAATTTTGTGTCATAATATTTTTGGTAACATTTTTTATATGATTCATGCTTTTGCTGCTGCCTTCCTTTCATGTTTAACAATTTAGTTACTTTTACTCATGTTGTTTTGTCAGGTCTGGTAAAGAGTTTGATATTACAGTTAGTCGCGTTGCTGCTTCGAACGCCATCATCAAAGATTCATTTGTCAAGGTCTTCCAACAAGCTGACCGAGACAAAGCCGGCAACCTGTAAATAATATATTCATACTACAAGGTGCTGGTGCATTATTGGTCTTATCAACAATAGCCAATTAAAATGTAGTTTTGGAGATCAGTCATTGCACATTGTTAAACCATTGTTATGTTTAGTTTATTGATTTTGAGTCAATGGTCATGGAATTGAAACATCAAGAATTCATCAGAGAGGGTATGATTTTTTTTTTTTTTTTTTTTTTGGCCTTTTTCTGCATTGCCTTCCAACATTTATATTTGCCATAGTTGTCAATCTTCAGTTTACCACAGCTTATTTTCTTCGAAGGAGCAAGGTTGGCCGTTGGCACAATGCTTGGAAGTTCAACCTGCATGGGGTTGTCTCGATTCGAACCCCTATATCCCTTTCCCGCAGCATTAGCTCTTTCAATGTACCAAAAAAAGAAAAAGAATCTTCTGCAACTCTCTATATTGTGTAATATTGCATTTGGCCTTGTTAAGGGTATAATTAATTGTTTCGAAGCTAATCTATGAACATTGTGGAGTCTGTCTAGCAACCCCTGTTTGGTTTACAGATAGCCGGAATCAAGTTCCAGTAGCAGCAATCAGATAAAAATTTGGGTTCCATGGAGGAACCGAAGAGGTAAGCAGGGAGACAATCATTTCTAAATCAAGCTCTAAGATCAGATTGGTGATTCCAAGGCGGAGAGCAAGTTGGAGCCCATGGAGAGCTGCAAGTAATTCAGCTCGAGCTGGAGAGCAAATACCACATTTAGTAGCAAAAGCGTGGACAAATGCACCAATGTCAGACCTTATCACTCCTCCTGCACTTGCAAGCCCCAGATTAACTTTAGCAGAACCGTCTGTGTTCAGTTTGTACCAATCCTTGGGGGGCATTGTCACTGATCTAGGTCTCCTGGCATTGTCGCTTCTTCCCCCGGAGAGCCTTAAGTTTCTCTTCTTCAATAACAAGGTATTGAAGAGCATAATGGCGCACAAAGTGTGACTTGTCCATAGGGATGTTGTCACTTCTACCAAAAATCTTGCAGTTCCTCCACTTCCACAACTACCAAACAGTGGTTGCGAAAACAGCAGCCCAAGAAGTACCTGTGAATATGTTACGGATAAACCAAGGCTCAAAGTCTTCGCTGAAGAAGGTCTGCCATTCCCTCTGAGGAACTAAATTATGCCACACCTCTTGGGCATAAAAAATCACGGAGGAGATGGGTGGTGCTTTGGACTTCCTGACAAAATTGGCAGGAGTTGTCGTAGCCAAATGACGACGGTCCCTATTTTCATTTCTAAGGATGTTGTTACTGAGGATGAACCAGAGGAAGGTGCGTATGCGGCCGAAGTTGGAAAAAAATTGCTCCGTCTGGAGCCTCCGGATCATCCAGCTCGTCCTCGTGGACGGGGGGGAGGAACCTAGACGGTGGAAGAGCCAGGAGAGGCCAGGTCATTTGACGGAAATGGATTGAGTGGTTTTGATAGACCAAATTATTTTTCATTTTTGAGCAAGAGTATCAGTGTATCACCCAACGGCTGGCGAACAATGGCCAATGCACACTTGACAGTAAACTCTCCCGAGGATGAAGGATCCCAAGTGAAGGAATCCGGGTTATTGTCATTGGAGATAACACTATGAGAGGCAATCTTTTGGAGATACTCAGAAGGCAAAGCACCGTCGAAAAATTCCGAGTTCCAGCTTTGGCCATTCCACATGTCTGCAACAGTGGCTGCCAATTCTTGATCAGTGAAAGGCCTTAAAGCTTTCGAGGCAAGGAGTTCCTCATCAGCCCATATTTTTTCTTTTTTTTTGAGGATAGGTAAGGGAAGAATAAAAAGGATTAGGAGTGTCTCCTCTCGAGACAAACTCCTAATCTGTCCTGATACAAAATGTTATCAAATTCTAAAGACATCAAGGACGACCAAAATATACAATGATTAGTAGAATGACCAAGGAAACATATATGAGTCCAGTATATCTTATGTAGCATATATAAAAACCATAAATTATTCACGACAAAAACACTGAAGTGACCATAAAATAATGTCTTCGTCTATAATAAAAACCCATAGGCTACATGATGGAAAAAACCAATTGTATTCGTATCTACTCTAAATATTAAAGGGATTTTCTAACTTATAAATCGCAATTTACAAGTGTAACTTGAAGGTAAAAATATCGCACTGTTGCAGTAAATAGTCACACAATGGAGCTAGCAACCGATATTTGAGCGCATGACAAGAATAAAATTTTAAATTGTGAATTCAATCTTCTATAAAACTAAATGGCGTTGGTTTTTTGCTGCCTTCTAACTCATATTTCTTTCTTTTGAACACCAAGTACCATGTAAAGCCTTCTAGTAGGACGGCGATCAACGCCAACGCTACAATCACCCCAATGTAGGTGGTTTTCCACATTTCTTTGGGGTTAAGAATTTTGAATCCTTCAAATACGTTGATAATACTGAGTATGATTATAGTGTATGCAAATGAATGGTGGTACACATTCCAGTAAAATCTGTACTTGTGGTCTTTTTTGGGCCTTATAAGCAGGGCAAACATCTGCAAAAATGTTATAAATGGTCATACAAAACATGTAAATCAATACTAATTACGCATGTTTAACAAAAAACTTATTATGTACCAAAAAAAGAAAATCTTACCATTTAAGCTATTATTTATCAAAATTAGTTATTGGTCCAATAAGAGACACAAAACCAAGGCTAGCTTTTGTTTTTTTTTTGGTGTCTTAGAAATATCTCCACCGATTGTAGGGATAATATTCTTCGGGGTATTGAAGGCAATGGGTAGCCCCTACCAAGTTTGGTTGCTCCATTCTATGATCAATTTCATATCACTTATCCACGTGTCTTTCTATCTTTTCATAACTAAAAGTAACTTCATTTCAAAGATATGACTTATTAGAAAGTCTTATATGAGACCTTCTATTATTCAATTTAAATTATACTACCATTCTTCAATGTTTATGTTTTGACTTAAAGTAGTTATTTATTTAACACTATTAATAGAAATTCACCATTTTATTAACATAATATTGTGGTAACATTTATATTTAGATTATACTAGACCGCCATCATATATAATTAGTGATGACTCAAAATATACAATAACAAAAGTCCAAATGAACGACGCCAAATAATTACCCTCAATATGCTACATCTGCATCTAGTTTCAGTTAAACTATCTTATAATTAATGTTGGATTAATGCCGTGAATAAGATTTGCTTCCGCTTCGGACGACTAGCCTTGAATGTTTTGGGCCCATTATGTAAGGCTTACTAGCCCTAGTCTGTTAGGGTTTCTTGGGGTACTATATAAACCTCTTCTAGGAGTAACTTGCCCCATCCCACACAACATATCTGAAATCTGAAATCTGTAATCTGTACTCCCTCTCCTCAAACATAATAAGATATGTTCTCCCCTCTTTTGTGGACGTAGCTAACACATTGTTGAACCATGTTAAAATCTGTGTGTTGATTTTCTCTTTGTTATTTATCTTTATCTTGTATTTGTTATAATCATAGATGTTAATTCGTTCATATATCTCTATCTTTGTTATGTTACCATTTTATACTACACGGCATGCAGTATATTTTTATGCAAAAAAAAAAGTGTAACAAAACAAATATTAAGTAGAAGTAAGTGTAAATACAAGTACTTGAATAGTGGCGAGGATAAAGATGGCCATGCCGATGTTGCTATGCAAGGATTGCACAATGCCTGTCGACGCTGAGTCAAGGTTCGTGCCGATGGTCCAAGCAACAAGGCCAATTATGTAGCCAAGCATTTGACACCCAACATGAAGGTAAAACCAAGTTGGGTCAGCCGATGGGAAGAACCTCATGTACCGTGCTATTATTGCCCCTGATAGCATCAATGTTCCCCAGCTCAACCCACTTAGCAGCCCATGAACCTGATAATCATGGAGTAAGTACCATGCAAACATGTGATTACCAGCGGGAAGAACGTGACAGAAGATGTACACATACAGCCAAATGATAGAGTGGAAATTATTCTTTCATGTGCTTCGAACGTATTGGTCAAACCATTCAATGAACAAAGGCCTTTAAAATCTAAAAAGTGGTATTGAAGACTTTGAGCTAATTTTTCATCACAATCCAGTACAAACCGGAGTACAAAACTATATGTCCATTAAATTTAAAGCATGATTAACATCAAAGCTCCCCAGCCCAAACCTAAAAAGTTATAAAAGTGACTCCTATGGATTTGACTTTGTCTTTTATAAGAAACCAAAGTAATTTCTTTTCTTTAATCTATCGCCTTAGAGTAAAGTAACTCTGCTTTACTACACCAATAATGAAAATTGTTATCAT
Organism: Corrigiola litoralis; assembly: GCA_901111285.1. Classification (NCBI taxonomy): domain Eukaryota; kingdom Viridiplantae; phylum Streptophyta; class Magnoliopsida; order Caryophyllales; family Caryophyllaceae; genus Corrigiola; species Corrigiola litoralis. Next base: position 2,770 of record CAAKMY010029710.1, on the reverse strand, counting down.
CACACTTGATTATGAAAGACAATAGAATGATCTAACTTAAAATTAAATTAAATGACAACTCGATTTGAAGTGGCCACTTTCGATCAACAATGTAAAAGAATTGATCACTTTAAGCTAAACAATGAACATTTCAATACAGTCTAATTGAAATTTAGAGAAAAGTATCAGTTAAAGAAATTTAAGCTATTGTTACGTAGCAAAAACTATGGTAGCAGGTAGCTAGAACAACATTCATCATTTAAGAAACACGAAAGAACGGTGATTAAGAATAACAAAACTTACGTTTTTCATACGTGATCCACCATCGACTGTGGTAGACGCACCAGAAACCAGGTTAAGGGAGGCCATTGATCGAACATTAGGGCCAGATAAGTCATGCACCAACGGCTTTCCATCTTTAGAAAGTGGTCCATCTTGCCAAACTTGGTTAAGCACAGTTCGGTTGTTAGGCACCTTCAATGTTGCCAAGATGATGATTTCGTCGTTCAGACTCAAGGCTGACAAGTTTGTCACATTGAAGCTCAGCTCTCCCTTAGCTAGGTCAGTGCTGTAGCTTGTGATCGGGGTCGTGTAAGCCACCATGGACCCGTCTTTCGCATTGCGGTATGCCACCAGGGACTGTGATCCTACCATGGTTTTGCCAACGGGGTTGAGGGCCCATGCCACCCACTTAGAGGAAACCGAGCCACCTAGTCCGGTTTGGCGGTAGGCGATCTCGAGGGTGGATGTTGCTGGATAGTAGTTATAGTGTAAGAAGGACCCTAAAGCTGGGAGGTCTACACATTTCTTGAAGGTTGTTGTGATGGGTGTTTTGAAGACATAGTTTCTGCAAGTGGTTAATTGAGCACGAGATGGGGTGGTTGCTATGGTGAATAGCACAAGTAGAAGAACACAAAGAGGTTTCGACATCTTGGATACAAATAGAATTTGTCGAGTATTTGATTTGAAAATGTGGTATATTAGTTTGAATGTTTTGTTCCATGAAAAGATTAGAGAATGTAGCAAGGCTTAAATAATGTTGCGGTGAGAATGTATAGTGTCAAAGGTTCTTCCATAATATTGTCTCTGAGTATTACACATCCCACTGTTTCTTTCTTTCTTTCTTTCTTTTTTAATTATTATTTTGTTGGAAGATCCAGTAAAGAACTCCCTCCAAAATAAATGTATGCCACTTACTCACTTAGATACAGAGAACACAGTATTGTCTTTAGTAAAGGCGAAATAATGGTTTGCTTTGTGTTAACTAGATGGCTGATTGGCTGCTCACCGTTTCTTTCTACTCCGTATATATCTCATAAACAAATTAATTTACGCCGGTTCATAAAGCAACTACCTCGCCTAGACCCGTCCCTGGAAACGTCCTTCCAAAAGCGGCACAAAACGGCAAAAAAGAAAAAGAAATAATGCAAAAGGAAAAGCAAAAGTTGGGGGAACTATCGTATCAGACGCGCATATAGATTTTTTTACCCGTATATTGATACTGTTTCAGTTCCTTTGTTTGCAATTGACTTATATATGTGGTATTTTGATCGGTTCCTTTTCCGTTCAAAGTTTGCCCCATAGTTTATGATTAACTCAATTAACTCACATTATCACTAGATCTCGTTTTTGATTAGGATTATCGTCTTTACCGGAATGGAGGCAAATAAAAGGTAGAGTAGAGTGAACTATTACGGTAAATATATGCCATGTTATGTAGCATATAAAAAGCATACATTATTCAGGACAAAAGCATTGAAGTGAATAAATATAAAAGAATGTCTTGGTCTACAATAACAACCAATAGGCTAATGATAAAAAAAACAATTGTATTTGTATCTATGCTAAGTAATATGTCTTGGTCTATAATAACAACTAAATATAGGTATTGCGTCTCTCTATACTCTAACTTATAAAATCGTATTTTACAAGTAACATGAAGGTAAAAATACTGCTTTGTTGCACTAAATAGTCATAATGGAGCTAGCAACCGAAAGCAAGGATTTTGATTTTTTAATATACTTGCGTCCATGACATGAATAAGAACTTTGACTTGTGAATCAATCTTCTATAAACCATATGGCCTTGGTTTTTTGCTGCCTTCAAGCTCATACTTCTTTCTTTTGAACACCAAGTACCATGTAAAGCCTTCTAGTAGGACGGCAGTGAACGCCAATGCTACAATTACCCCAATGTAGGTGGTTTTCCACATTTCTTTGGGGTCAAGAATCTTGAATCCTTCAAATACATTGATAATACTGAAAATAATTATAGTGTATCCAAATGAATGGTGGTACGCACTCCAGTAAAATCTGTACTTGTGGTCTTTTTTCGGCCTTATAAGAAGAGCCATCATCTGCAATAATATTATAACTTGATCATGCAAAGCATTCTTGACAATACTATTTCCGCAAGTTTAACAAAACGTATTATTTAGGCTATTATTTTAAGGAAAATTTGCTCAAAATATTCCCAAGTTTGGCCGGTCTTCCAAAATTAATCCCAAGTTTGGGTTATTCCTGAATAATCCCAAATTTGGGTTATTCCTGAATAATCCCAAGTTCGATTCATTTTTTCAGTTTTTGTTCCCTATGACCCTCTAACTAGTTCAACCGGTGAAATTCGATGACATGGCATTGTTGGGGGTAAATACGACTATTCACATAACATTCCTCATCATCCCTTCCACACTCTCCTCCTCAACAATGACAGTCACCTAAATAAAAACCCATGACCCTCCTTTTCTGACCACAATTATCATCAATACACCACCCACCATATGCACAATAGC
>CAAKMY010029668.1:0-19078 GCA_901111285.1 Corrigiola litoralis | reverse complement strand
TTTCGGATGAGTTGATCACCTCCATCACTCAGGTGGTTAATCTCTTTCTTGATGGTCGATGTCCGCAGGTGCTAGGTGAGTATATTGCTAGTGCCCCTCTCACTCCGCTTGTCAAGTCTGGGGTTGGTATGCGTCCTATTTCTGTGGGTACTGTCTGGAGGCGCCTGGTCTCCAAGGTTAGTGTTTTTTTGGTTGGACCTTTATTGAGTGGTTACTTTGAAGGCCTTCAGTTTGGAGTAGAAGTGTCGGGAGGGGGGGAGGCTATATTCCATGCCTTGAATCGATTGGTTGAGGATCGTGATGATATTGTGGGTCATTCTATGTTGTTAATGGATTTCAGGAATACATTCAACTTGGTGGGCCGCGAGGTCATGTTGCGAGAAGTACGTCTTCAGTGTCCAGCTCTCTCTTGTTGGGTTGAATTCTGCTATTCACACCTTGCTAGGTTGTATTATGGGGAGCACACCTTACGGTCATGTCAGGGGGTGCAGCGGGGTGATCCCCTTGGTCCTTTACTTTTTGCTCTAGTTTTGTATCCCTAGGTACGTAAGATCCAATCAACTTTTGACTTGGATCTTCAGGCTTGGTATTTGGATGATGGCACGATTGTTGGTGATACCTTGGTAGTGGGGAAGGTTTTAGAGCTGATTATGGAGGAGGGCCCGAAGTTTGGTTTGTTTCTTAATATTGATAAAAAAGAGGTTTTTTGGCCTAATGAAGATCCCAGGAGTCGACTTGCAGGCGTATTTCCTCCCAATATTGCGAGGCCACAATATGGTGTGAAGGTCCTTGGTGGGCCTGTTAGTGTGTGTTATGATTTTAGTAGTCAGCTTGTGATGAAGAGGGTAGACATGAACATAGAGCTTATGGAAGCTGTTGCCAAGCTTAGTGACCCGCAATGTGAGTTTTTTTTTTTTTTGGAGAAAGTTAATATTATTATTTCACCAAAAAATCATGGCCAAAAAAAATCCAAATGAGATACAGACCCAAGAGAATAACCAAAAAACAAACTATCTGCCTAAAGCAAACAAGAATGCATCTACAGTACTAGGAAATCTACCAAAAATCCTGCAACATAAGCTAAACTGGATTCTTTTGACAATTTGCTGAACATTCTGCTCCTCTTCCTGAAATACTCTTCTGTTCCTCTCATACCATAGCTCAACAACCATTGAAACCAAAGCCCCTTTCAAAGCCATGACTCTAATGCTCTTCTGCTTTGGGAGCTTGATCACCCAGTCTATTTCATGCTTGTAACTCCGGCCCATCTTGTGAATACCAAACCAGTCCAACATAGCTCTTTGAACAGCAGCTGAACCTAGACACTCAAAGAACAGATGTTGTTTGGTCTCAGTTGAAGCTTTACAAAGTGTACATCTATTAACCAAAAACAACCCTCTGGTCTGAAGCTGATCAATAGTAGCAAGTCTGTTCAAGTAAGCTAGCCAAGCAATAATGCAATATTTAGGCTGAGCTACACTATTCCAGATTGCCTTTGGCCATTTCTTCTTAGCTCCAACATATCTGAAGTAATTATAAGCTCGAGCAATGCTGAAACTCCCAGTAATCCCCCAACTTCTAACCATCTGCTTAGCAGCCATAGCACTTCCTAAGCTCTGAATCAAACTATCTCTAATATGCATCAGACCTTTCCAAATACAAGAAGCTGTCTGTTTTAGCCTCACAGTCCAAAAACTACTCTCTCGCAAGTAATGTGAGTTGTTACTTCTTCGAGCTTGTACGGGTATTTCCAAGCACTACTTTGCCATGCGCATTTTCTCCCTCCGTGTTTTTGAGTCAGCGCAATTGTCATTCGACTTGGCCCTTCGCTCTAATTTGGAGTAGACTGTTACCGCTTCGAGGCCTGGTTGTGGTGACTGGCAGTGACGACTTGCCACCTTGCCCTTTACGTTTGGAGGGCTTGGTGTTTATTATGCAAGGGATGTCTTGAATTATGATTTCCTTGCTTCGCGATTTCAATTTGTTGGGTTGCAGGCTAAGCTTCTTCTACATTCTAGTGTCACAGCTCGAGGACCCAACTTTTGGTGATGCTTTGAGTGTTTTTAACGAGGTTATAGGTACTGACTTGTTGAGTACTCCTAGTGAGATAGTTGCCCCCAAACTCAAGAAGAAATTGGTAGATATATATTTCACACGGGTTACTGATACGGCAGAGTCTATATTCTTTTTATCTTCTCGTCAGGTGGCTTTGTGGAAGTCTCAACGGGGAGATCACACATCTGATTAGCTTCAGACGGTCCCGATTTCAGGTTTGGGGCAAACTATGAATGCTAGGACCTATCGTTGTGTGTTGTGTTATCTTTTGGGTGTTCTCTTATTTTCGGTGTCTCGGCCTTGTTTTGATTGTTCTAGGGTTTTTAGTGGAGATATTTATGGAGATCATGCAGTGTCATGCGCTGGTGTTGTGGGTATTAAACATCGACATAATCTCGTTCGTGACACCCTTTTAGATGTCTGCTTTCGGTCTGGGATATCTGCTGGTAAGGAGGTTGATATTGGGTTGTGTGGGGAGCGTGACAACCGACTGCGTCCTGCGGACTTGTTACTTTACTCCTGGGCAGGGGGGCTTGATGTTTGTGTAGATCTCACAGGTTCATCCCCTCTTACACAATATGAGATGAATGACTTTGTTGCTGGGCGTGTGGTTATCGATGCAGCACAGAGGAAACGCACCAAGTATCGATCGTGCGAAATGTGAGGCTGTTGGATATGGGTTCCTTCCTTTCTCCTTTTCTTATTTAGGATAATTGGATAAGGATGTTGTTGGGTTGCTGAAACGGATTCGAAAGTTCTCAATGGCTGAAGATGTTGGTGCTCATGCTGCTGCTTATATATTTACTAGGATTAGCTTTTCTATAGCTAGAGCAGTGGCGGGCCAGATTGTGTCTCGACTTCCCTCTAACTTTGTGTAATTTTTTTCTCGTTGTTATATTATTTTATAATAATAATAATTAAAAAAATATCTTGGATTAGCTTTGCTTTTGCTAGAAGAGTGGGATCACAAATAGTATCTCGACTTCCCTCTAACTAATAATAAGTTAATAATAACAACAACAACAACAACAACAATAACAACAACAACATAATAATAATACTAATAATAATAGTAATAATAATTGACACACACACACACAATACCTAAGATGAAAAAGCCATCTATCGTAGAATAATAAACCATCTTCTAGTTGTAGATTCTCCAACGCCAACCTATCTTATTAATCAACAACATAATAAAACATGTTGCATGAAGAACTCTTAATAGCAAACCAATATTTGAGAACTCTTTATATCTCACATATTACATTGATGTCTTTCTACCTCAATTAACGTTTTTTAATTGATGATGAATAAGCCTGATCCCTTTTTATTGGGTGTATTATTAATGTATTAAAAAAAGCAAACATTAGAATCATTTTCTCTTTAAAACTTGTTACATATTATACGTATTTATCTTTTAAATCTCTAACTATGAATTGGTCAACTTTTAAGTCATGAGCTTAAAAAAATGCAAAAGCTAAGAATCTTGATATAAGAAGAAGTGCGGAGATTTTTGATGATTTGGCGTAGTGTTATAGGTATCCATATGAATGCATCATTTATCTCATGGACCATATTCTCTTATAAGCAATAAGTTTGTGGGATATATTAAGAGAGTTACCTTCAGTAAAAAATGTGCGGACCGAAGACCGAGGCTGTAAAAAATGCGGACCGAAGACCAGAAAAAAAAATCTTTTTAATAATTTAGTTAGTTGTATTTGGTTTACTTTTATTTGGTTAATTCCTCATGGTATAAGGTCCTTACATGATATGAATTATATGTTTTTGTATACTGATTCACAAAGGTAAGCAACTGGAATTAAAATATTTTCTCGATAAGGAATTCTTAGTGTTATTGATTCGATTATACTTAACCATTAATGTTAACATTCAATAACTCATATATTTTTAAGCACTTCAGAGGTGGTCATATTTTTCGCAACTAAAGTAATCTATAGTGATTAGAAGTTTGTTTTACTTTAAACACCACAAGCTACATTATTAGTTGATTTGTCCTTTAATTTTGCATATTTTGCCTAAAAATAGATTTGTCGAAAGTAAAGTAACAAATGGATAAATTTAAGAGGATGTGTCATATCAATTTACCACAATGCAGGAAACAATAGTAACCATAAAAGTTACCAAAAAAGTTGATATATCCCAACTTTGTTAAACTCTCATATCCTTCTTTAACCTCCATATCTTTCTACTTTCTTCATACGTTTCTAAAGGCGAAGTTAAACATGAACCACACTAATGCAGATAATGACATATGTTATTCTAAGGTGATTGATCCTGCCAATATGTGGGGTAATACTCCTCCTCTGGTGAAAGCAGTTCCTCAACTTGTATTACAAATAGCCGTGGGTCTAACTGTCAATCAAGGCCTTCATATTATTTTCCAATGCCTTCATCAACCTCGAATAATATCTGACACACTTGTAAGTACCTCTTTAATGTTTTCACGATTTTATTGTTATACTATTTCTTCATAATTCTACATAATTTTTTTTTTTACTAACATAAGATAAGTAATGCACAAAGTGCATACTTTACGTTCATATGTTACATTTGTGAAGGCTACTCTATTGTATATTTAATTGTCCATATTTTCCATTTTATCAGAATTTGGTATTACATAAGTTGCATATGTTTTTATTAACCTATTTGTATATCATAAGTGTTTGATTTTCATAGAAAAATTATGTAACACAATAAAGTTAAGTATTGAAAACAAAAGTTATAATTTACAAAGAAAAACATAAATATGAATAGTCAAATAGTTTTTTTTTTTTCAAATCTTCCTAGAAAAACATGTTGAAGAAGAAGTAAGGAAAAAGTTGCATGTTCTCAATTGGATTGTACCGGGAAGTATAATATTTGCCTTTTTATATTTTGAGTACATATATTTGGTGTTTATTTAGGCTAATGAGTATTCCTTTTTCTTTGTACTGCAGACTGCTTTGATACTTAGTCCATCAACTTTGAATAAAATCCATCATACACTTGGCGAATTGATTGTTCCTAAAGAATCTTTCTTAATTCTAAGGATAGTGGGTAACTTAGGGCTTCTATATACCATGTTCATCCATGGTTTGCATGCAGATTTAACTCCTATTACTCAAAGAACGACAAAAATATTTAGCCTCGCTTGCTCCTCGTTTGTGCTACCTTTCGGCGTTGGATGTTACTTGTATCTTGCATTTTTAAGGTTTACACCAAAACAAGAAAATATACAAAATGTCGAGGTTGTAAGCATATATTGGGGTATTATCACAACAGCCACTAGCTTTCCAACGTTGGCACCTATCTTAGCTAAACTTAAGCTCTTATGCACTGATATTGGGCGGGATGCTTTGTCTGTAGGCCTTTTCAATGATGTTTTCACTTTCATGCTAATTATTTATATGTTGGCTCTATCTGCCACCTCACCAGATAGCTATCACTATATCGATTCACCAACTATGTTGTGGGTCATCCTATTCATGATCTTGTATATGCTTTTATGTACATTTGTTGTAAAACCTATATTCTCAAAGATAGTAGCCCATAGAACAGAAAATTACATGACTGATACCACAGTGCAAGTTATTTTATTTATGATCTTAGCATGTGGCGTCCTAACCGATTTCTTTGGATCTCATTTTATATTTGGGGCGTTCGTGTTAGGGACAAATATTCCTAGTGGAATTATTTCAGAGACAGTAATCGAAAACCTGGAAGATTGTGTCTTAGGTATTTTGATGCCATTGTATTTTATGTCCATAGGAACTAAGGTGGATATCGTGATATTTCTAACAAACTTCAAGTATTATTGGGTCATTTTAATTGCAATCACATCCAAAGTTTTATGTACTCTTCTAAGCGCCTTGTTTTGCAAAAAGTCGATTCGTGAAGGCTTTGCTCTTGGCATTCTTTTAAGCACTAAGGGGCTCTTACCATTGGTCATCCTTGATATTGGTCTTGAACGAGGGGTATTACCTTATTCTCTTCATACTTTTCACTGTCTTGTTTTCTAATTTTGGTTTCTAATGGGACTTTGTGTCTACTTTTTCAGCATTTAACCGAAGAATCATTCATGATGTTATTGCTCATATTAGTAATATCAACAATTTTTGTTGGGCCAATAGCAAGTATCGGATATAAAAGAATAAGAAACTCTGACTATTTATATGTTCGAAGGACTTTAGCAGGGGTAAACCCCACAGAAGAACTCCGCTTAATTACTTGCATAAATACCCCACAAAATGTCCCAAGCATTATTAATCTTTTGGAGATTTCAAACATCACAACTCAATGCCCTGCTTTAGTTTTTGCTCTCCATGTTATTGAGTTAGTGGGTCATGCTTCTGCCATGCTTATTGAGCATGATTATCATAAATCCATTGGACATGGCCCTAAGTTCTATTTTAGTCGTGCTAGATATCAATCTGACCATATCATAGAGGCCTTTCGCGAGTATGAGGATCAGATCAATGCTACAGCCACAGTCCAAGTCCTAACTGTCATATCCCCAATTGATACTGTTCATGATGAAATATGTAGCCTAGCTGAGGATAAGCAGGCTTCTCTTATAATATTGTCATTCCATAAACAACAAGGAGCTGATGGTATGTTGGAGGATATGGGCATTGAGTTTGGAGCCATGAACCAAAATGTCTTAGCCATGGCTCCTTGTTCCGTTGGGTTGTTAGTTGATCGTGGGCTAAGAATATCTTCCTTGTCCTCTTCAAGCCTTAAAATGAGTACAAAAAGTGGAAATATTCAAGAAGAAACTCGTATTGCAATGGTGTATGTAGGTGGTCCAGACGATCGTGAAGCATTGACTTATGCTTGGAGGATGGCTGGCCATCCGTTTGTCTCTCTTACAGTTATCAGATTTGTCATAGGAGATAGCCCGATAGATGTTGAATATTTAGAAAATCCAGATAGGAATGCTAATAATGAAGGAACGGGAGTCCTTACTAAGTGGACGCAAAATGAAAAAGAAAAGCAGATGGATGATGCATTTCTCAATATTTTCCAACAAAAAACAGCTCATCTTGAGTCTATATCTTATGTTGAAAAGGTATCCAATAGTGGAGATGAGACAGTTTCTTTCTTGAGTGAAATGCATCGTGATTACCATTTGTACATAGTTGGAAGAGGTCAATCAATGGCGTCTCCACTAACAGCAGGTTTATCGGAGTGGAGTGAATGTCGAGAACTTGGATTAATAGGAGATGTTCTTGCTACATCTGATTTCACCACAAATGCATCAGTGCTCGTTATTCAACAATATGTAAGTTATGTAAGTTGAGTAAAGAGAAGTAATGAGGAAGGCAAATTTTACAACGAAGGTGGAGTACTTATAGGACAACAACGACAACAATGATTCCCCTTTCTGACATAATTTGTGATAATATATGTGTATTAGTGAAGCAAATTCTCAATGGTAAGTAAGTAGTATATAAGTAACAAAATTGCCTTTTAGGTAACCATAGAAAAATGTTTTTACAAATTAGTGTGATTGATGACTTTCATTAGATTTAGTGATTTAATATTTCTATATATTTGATTGTGGTTCATCTATTTACTTTACCCAAAAAATTTATTATTATTTATTCAAAAATAAAGTAATCACCAAATGCATTGATAAGACAATGTCGTGAGTGTCTAAGTTAGATTAATACCAACTACTCACCTTACCTTAGTCATATTGATCAGTCAGGTCGATCACACAAAGAACGATGGTTTATTATCTAATGTCACAATTTTAAGGGTTTTTTTAATGCAATTTCTATTAACTAAGTAGAATATTGCTATTAACTATAAGCAAGTTATATGGTTTGTCAAATAAATATGGAGTCTTTCGTCACAAAGTTATTGCATCAATTAATCAAAATTGGTCCTTCATTCTCATCTTATTAACTTACTAATGAGTACCTAACTGTGGATTTGCTTGGAAAATCCTATTCCTTCTTAGATATTAGTTGTTAACAACAACCATTCATTAATAACCCAAACAACTAACCAATCTAACAAATTGGTCTACAATTCAATTGAAACAACGATAATGATTTAAGGAATACCAATAATAATATATAACACACACCAACAGGTCACTCACTCAGTAGAGAAAATATAATTCTCTATTTAACTAACAGTCACGACCATGCATCAACTAGTCAAACAATTGCTACTTCGAGAATTACTAACCACAATTGTGCATTAAAATAACTCTATCAACTAGATAGCATCCCGTGCTTCACCTGATTAGATAGTTTATTTTACGTGCTCTATTTTATAAAGCATAACTTGACCATTTTTTCTCTACTTTAAACTCTTTTAGACTCGGTTTATGTAGTAATTCCCTTGGTTTGTAATTCATGTAATTATGTTAGGAATCTACGTTTTTAATGTAAGAATAGGAGTCTTGAGTAATTTGGTCTCTTTAGGTTATCTTGGGCTATTATGACGATGATATGTTGGTCAAGAATCTAAAAAATGAAGAGAAAGGAAGAATAAGACAAAAAACAAGAAGAGAATTCGAAGCCTACAGGTCTTCGCACCTCGCAGAGGGAGGATTAGTGTATTTGGGCTACATTAGTTCGCAATTGGCGAACTGCTCTGCGACTCGCGGAGCCCGACTTCACGATGGTGTTTCGCGAGTCGTGGCCTTCACTTTTTATAATATTCCTTATTTCACCTGATTTGTTCTAGTTTAAGTCTAATTTGCTACTTCTAATAAGGAACGTGCATTAGGTTATATAAAAGACCTATTAACCTAGTTTTTATAATTCATTATATTAAAGTATTGTTCTATCCTTCATTTCACCTTGGAGATTGTCATGTCTTTTGAGAGCTAAGCTCTTTACTTTCTGATTCAGAGAACTCAAATCAATTTATTTACGGAAAATTCATGTGGTACCCCTGAGGTTTGCACTTTTTCCCGTGGTACCCACGAAATTAAGTTTTCGCACCTGGTCCCCTTCAGGTCAGTTTTTTTCTGCACGTGGTACCCCTCCGTTATAACGCCGTTAACAGGTAAAGTTTGAATGATGTTTGGCACGGTTTTGAGCAGCATTAAACAATAAAAAAAGACTAATAAATTACCCAATCTCCTTACCAAGCATAATTATTGAACTAAACAAATCCATTATCCTAAATCCGAAGGAAATTAGGAGGTTATATTAATCAATATGAAAAATACAACCAAAGGTCCAACTAGGGTTGTTCAATGGGGCGGGTCCCCGCTAAAAGCCCGGGCCCACCCCGTTTTATAGCGGGTCGTGGCCCAATGGTTTTCCTGACAGGTCGGACCAGAACGGGTCATGGCCCGTTTTTTTATGCGGGTTGGGACGGGTCACTGGTGGGTCAAGTTTTAAAAGAAAAGGAAAGTCCCAACTCCCAACATCAAACAAACACATAGTCGCATACTCTTCTGTAGCTCTCTAGTTTCTTGCTGCTATTTCCTGCCGTTTTCTTCCTCTCCACCAACTACCAGACCATTATCTTAAAGAATTATTATATCATCAAGCTTTTACCATATTCAATCATTCACCTAACTTTATTATTTTTGAAGATTAGGCTTTTAAAAATTTCTAAGCTGTTGAAATTGGGCAAAGTTGGTGGATTTAATTTGGGGCTTTCATATTAAAGTTCTCCCTTGTTGTAAGAATCTCTCTTTCTTTGTTTTTTAGTTCATTTTTATTTAATTTGGAATTTTAAGTTCATCTTATTGGATAGGAAAGTACTAAATATTACCTATTTTGTAAAAGAAATTTTTTTCGTTATTTGCTATTTGCGTATTAAGATTAGAGCTTTTCATATTTTTGAAAGATTTAATTCATCTTGGTATGGCCTCTTTGGTAAATTATTGCGTTCAGCCAAGATAATTTCTGCAATGTGCATGAATTTTGGGGTATTAAATTTTTAACAAACAAGACTACTCCACCTTCTTCTTGACAATTCTTCCACTAGAGGTGGGTAATTTTTTTTTCAGTATATTTGTTTTATACTAGCATCTGAGTAACAAGGTGGATCCTCCCCCCTCCCAAAAAAAAAACAACGGGTCAAGGTGACCCGTGACCTGACCCGGCCCGTTTTCCAATTTCAGATACTTGCCTCGGCCTAACCCATTTTAAGTTGACTCGGCCCACCCCGAGCCCGGCCCATTGAACAGGTCTAGGTCCAACCAAAGGCAACCCAATGTGGGATTCTGGTGAAGCCAGAAAACCAAGAAACCTAACTATCTATGATAATCTAGCTTCTACTACAGAATTTATAGCAACAACTAAGATCGATTTCAATATTTCTAATTTGATCACCAAAAGCTCTCATGTTTATTTCATGCCACACTTGCAGCTCCTTCGTGAGGTTGAGAAGTCTTCTAGTGTATCCTAAAAAAGATAGGATAACAAACAAAACTTATCTAGCAAATGAACACTACAAGAAATGCTTAAAAGATTCACAAGCTTTCTCACAGAGCAATTGAAAGCATCTAGACTACAACTTTTTATCTGTAAGCAAGTAATCACTATAAGAAAAGATGTCAATGACTCTATGCCTATGATAGATAGAAGAATCCCATAGTTTTCTTAGTCTAGGCTGAATTCTACTCTGGCATCTGAACAAGTTGTAAGCATCAGAAATAATCAGCTTATCATTATAAATCATAGAAACCAGAGCTGCAATAGCAATATCAACACTGCCACATTTCAACACAAGCAAATCTCTAATTCTGCAGATGTTCCTCAAGCACCATGAGGTTGATGAAGTAGCAACATATTGCCACATAGTTTGCCCTCTAAGATACTACATCTGAAACCATTCAGACCATAAACCTGAATGAGTACAATGCAATTTTCATAATCAATTTAGACATAAAGCCTTATTCCAGCTCAAAACTTCTTTGATTCCTAAACCACCCACAAAAGTAGGTCTACACATGTTACTCCAGCTAAAGAGAACCAATCTCCTCTGACCTTCACCAAAGCCCCAGGAAACGCTCTGCAAAGCTTTTCCACCCACTAGCAAGAGAAAAGAGCTGGCAAAAAATTGACAAGATCCGACAACTCGACACGAACCCGACACGAAATTAGCTGGTTTGGGGTTAGGAATTCAACCCATTTAAGTACTTGGGTCGACGCGAAACTGACGCGAGCATTAATTGGAACACGAAAGGAACGACCCACTTAATTGAAATACGTGCATCTCAGGTTGTGCTTGTCTCATCCACTTGTATAGGTCAAATCTAATTTGTGGTCCATTTTGAATTTGACAACAGAAAGCGGGCTGGTTTTGACCCAACAAATTATAAAATGTAGAAGCCTAAAATTTACAGCCCTATTACTAAACCAACAACCCACCTTTAAACGGAAGATCAAGAAACACATTGCACTTACATAGTTCTCACTACCGCTTCTCTCTAAAACAAAACTATCAATATGAAGCTGTTAGATATCGTAGACAAATTCTTGTCAATCATCCAATTTTTCTCTACCTTTTATCTCAATTTGTTCAAAGTTAATATGTTGGCCGCTTGTATCTTATCTTTAGTGGTGACTCGAGTCAGATGAATAATGAGTACAATAGCACACCATCACCAGAAAATGAAGATTTCTACATGATTCTTCTATTTTATTCCTATTTCTTTTTTAGAATGAATAAAAACAAAAGGATCTTAATGGATCTAACTTGAACATTTTTGAGATTTTAGCTAGAACAAGAATAGTCCAAACGGAAGTAAACAGGCCAAATAGGTAAGGTCGTGTTGACCCGATTTTTAGCATGTTAGGTTCGGGTCACAGTCTAGACTTCATTATGGCACTACCTAGAACACAAAGACAGAAAGATTCAGTGATGGTAGTTATGGATAGATTCTCCAAGATGGAAACTTCATCCCTTGTAAGAAAACAGAGGATCTTGAACATGTAGCTGAGATGTATTTTAGAGAAATTGTAAGGTTGCATGGAGTTCCCAAAACAATTGTATTAGACAGGGATACAAAATTGGGAGTTACTTATGGAGATCATTATGGAAGATGCTCAAGACTCAGGTACTCTTTAGAACTGCTTACCATCCACAAACTTATGGTAAAATAGAGGTGACAAATAAGACATAGGTCAGCATTCTCGGAAGCATTGTTAGCAAATCCCTAAAGGATTGGGACCTTAAGCTAGCATAGGAAATATTTGCGTACAACAGGCCACCAGCATTTGCTACTGGTAGAAGTTCCTTTAAAGTATTTTATGGTGTTAACCCTTGCTTGTCATTTAGCTTAGCCCCAATTCCTAGGCCAGAACTAGACTTTGAATCCAAGTCAAGAGTTGAGTCACTACTTAAAATGCACAACGAGGTACAAGAGAGAATTCAGAAAATAAATGAGTTATACAAGAGGAGGTCCAAGAAGCAGAAAAGGCAGGTGAGCTTCAAGACAAGAGACCTAGTGTGGTTGCATCAGAGGAATGAGAGATTTCCTTCTAAAAGGAAAAACAAACTCATGCCTACGGCAGATGTCCCCATTGAGATCGTACAAAAAATAGGAGACAATGCCTATCAATGAAAACTCCCAGGAGAATTCAGTGTTCATGCTACATTCAATGTAGGTCATCTGACTCCTTTTCTACATGATGATATCTCTGAAGAAGACATCATATATTTGAGGGCAAATTCAAGAAAGAGATCTATGCCTATTAATTGAAACTCCCATGAGATTTTAGTGTTCATGCTACATTCAATGTAGGTCATCTGACAGCTTTTCTACATGATGATATCTCTGAAGAAGACACCATATATTTGAGGGCAAATTCTTCCCAAGAAAGAGAGGTTGCAGAAGGAGCTACATATAATATATCAAACAAAGAGCATGGTGATCATAGTAACAAAGAGCATGTCAGTCACACTGGTATTATAGTGGGTGAAGGCAATAACACTCAGGAGAGATTTCCTTCTAGGAAAAACAAGCTCATGCCTAAGGCAAATATCCCCATTGAGATCCTACAAAACATAGGAGGCAATGTCTATCAATTGAAACTCCCAGGATATTTCAGTGTTCATGCTACATTCAATGTAGGTCATCTTATACCTTTTCAACATGATGATATCTCTGAAGAAGACACCATATATTTGAGGGCAAATTCTTCCCAAGAAAGAGAGGTTGCAGTAGGAGCTACATATAATATATCAAACAAAGAGCATGGTGATCATAGTAACAAAGAGCATGACAGTCACATTGGTATTATAGTGGGTGAAGGCAATAACACTCCATTTGATAATGCATTGAAGTATGGCATTGCTACTCAACCTCTACATTTTAGTCAATCGTCCTTTGTCAAGGAATGGTCTACAGGAAATCTATTGGTCCTCCTCACCATAGAGGATCCAAGGGAAGAGTAACCTTATAATTACAAGCTCTTTCAGTTTGATTGTCCATAGGATGTGAAGACAGGTCACTAGCACAGTGTGCATCTTTTGAGTTATCAATAGGTCCTGAGTTATCAGTAGGTCCATTACAGTTATGGTTGTGTGATAAGTTAGTCAGGATAGTCGATTCAGTCCACAACAACTAAGGGTCAATCTTAGTTACAGAAGAAAGGAGAACCAAGAGAAGTCATGACGACCATCACTTTTCGACAGTGACATCTCTACTGCCTATTTTTTGTTTGTTAGTCTGAGTAGTATCTGGATGAAACATGACCACTTCTACACTATACCGGACTAGTAGCCGTTGCAACTACCCTAAGGATAAGCAAACTGAAACTAGCTAGCTGATACTGTTGTACATACTCTATGTTATTTAATTTCTATATGTACAATACTAGCAATCAAGTTGAGATTGTTCCTTGATACTAGTCTTGTACTCTTTTATCTTTTCTGTAAATAATGTACTTCAGGTTGAGGATATTCCTTGAAATACTAGTAAACTATCTTAGATGTGTATGTATTTGCTTTCCTCGAGTTGTCTATTTAAGACAACTGCATATGCCGTATCAAGCAGACTTTGATCAATCAGAATTAGCCATAGTTTTTGGACCTGCTAAGTCCTTTTATTCTCTATTCTTTACCTGTTGTGTGAGATTAGTTGAAATATTTAGCACATTACAAAAACTAGGAAAGTATTAAGCGTTTATTACATTGTACTCTATACCTTTCATATCATATCACTAGGTTGATTTCAAGGTTAGGAATGCTTGTGTGTTACACTACTAACCATCATAACCAGAAATCTTGTTTGATTTTCTCTGTTTTTATTAGAATTATGTTGCAGAAATCTACGTTTCTAATGTAATAATAGGATTCTAGGGTAATTTGGTCTTTTTTTAATTGATCTTGGGCTATTATGACGATGATATATTGATCAAGAATTGAAAAACCGAATAATCGAAGAGAAAGGAAGAGAAGAAAAAGAAAAAGAAAAAGAAGAGTATTCGAAGCCTACATGCCTTCGCGACTCGCAAGAGTTAACCGCAAGTCTCGAAGGCAGGATCACTGTATTTGGGATACATTAGTTCGTGATTCGCAGTCCTGATCTGCGACTCACGGGGCTCAACTTTTGCGACTCGCGGTGGTGTTTCACGAGTTGCGGACTTAGCTTTTCAGATATTTCATATTTAACCCGGTTTGTTCCAGTTTAAGTCTAGCTTCCTAATTCTACTAGAGAACGTGTATTAGGCTATATAAAAGACCTATTACCCTAGTTTTTATGATTCATCAAATTATTGTTCCACGCTACAATATCTCACCTTGGAGCTTTTCATGTCTATGGAGAGCTAAACTCTCTGCTTTTTTGTTGAGACAATTCAAATCTATTTATTTATACCGGTAGATTCTAATCATCCTTTATATTGCTTGAGTATAGATAAATTATTGTGCTTTATCATATGATTGTTATCCTTTATTTTCTAGGTGTATAACTAGTGAACTAGTTATGCCAGTATATTACCAGAGATGTTTAATGCATGTTTGTGGTTGATAATTCTTGCAATTGTTTAGTATTTGATTCACGTTCGTAGTTGATTATTAGATAGAATTATATTAGTTTATTGAATGCATGACCGCTTGGTGTGTGTTATATTGTTATTGATATTCTTTTAGATCATTAAAGACACACTTAATTTGAATCTAGACCATTTGGCAAAGTTAGATAACTATTAAGGTTATTAATGAGCGTTCACTATTAGTAGCCAATATCTAAGACACCTTCTTCCACCCCCCAACTTTCTCTTCCCTTATTGATTTGCTCACTTCTTCCACTCTCTTTTGTTGAGTCCGCACCCGTGGGAAACTTCACCTCAGATTGATGCATTCTATCCAACTTGTATCTCTTATTTGATATGGAAGTTTCCAAGAGGAATATCCTCAGTTGTCCTCTTTTTGGAAATTCTTGTTAACCATTTAACCTACTTATTAACAAAATTCCCAAAGTTGGATTAACGATCCATGGGAATCTTGGTTGCAGGTGAGCTCTTATCTTGTGTATAAGTCGGATGCGCAACTCGAACTATGATTAGCGATAAGTCACTGCTATTATAGAAATATTAATAACAATCTCTATCTTGTATTATTTTCTTGTAGTTTACATGAGGGAGAGATAATTCAAATTTTGATTTGCTATAGTCCCTATAATGATAAGAAGATTGAAACATCCTCGAATAAGATTTTAATTGAAACTTGATTAAGGAATTAGGTGTATGGATACTTGATTTAAAAGTTAGGGTTATGATTTTGGGGGTTTTTTTTGGGGTTTGATTTGGGGGGTTTCTCTCTAACCACAGTCATAAATACTAAATGAAACTACTTCACTATCAAATTAAATATAGGGTTATCAAAGACCTGGTAGACCTTTGCGACTAAAGAATATAATGAACTTCAACTCTGTTCCTCTAAATAGAGGACGGTTGTAACCCTTAACTCCCGTTTCACATACAATTCTTCTTTGGGCCTCGCTTAAATTGAGGGTAATATATTAAGGGAGCAATGCAACTAAGAAGGAAATGTATGTGGTTGTGGACCTGGTGGTTGTTGGTGGGGGAATGACCACCCAATTATGTGGTAATTATAATCCCATTTAAAGATGGGTAACTATCAGCCTATCACCCCATTTGGAAGACGAGTAAGTATTACCTTTCTCCCCCCCGCAGGAATATCCTAGGCTTCCACCTCTAATTCAAGGAGGGTGATACACACTCATCGGGTGGTTACCAATCCCATGCCCACCTCCTCACATCATTTTTATGTTTTTAAACATAAAAGAAAATTGAGAAAATATTTGTGAGAGGGTGGGCATGAGATTCACAACCACCGGGTGGGTGCATATGATTTTCCCAAGTAATTATCTCGCAACCTAGCGGCCAAATTCTTTTTATAAAAAAGTATTGTACCATGAAAAGCAAGAATGTTAAGCTGGAAAAGAAAAACTCTATGAGTTCTTTACTTCCTCCGTTTACAGATTCCCATTTTTTTTCATTGTCTTTATGTTGTAGTCAAGCAGAAGTTTTTTTTTTTTTTTTTTTGAGAATAGGTAATGAGAACTACATAAAATTAGGAGTGTCTCCTCTCGAGACAAAGTATTCAAGCAAAAGTGCAAGCCGGCCAATCTTACTCTTCACATTTTTCCAAATCTCGGACATTGACTTTACTAGGCTTGCGCATAATATAATGTTCATCAAAGATTAAAAAAAAAAGGAGAGAGAAATCCAAGAAGCAGAAACAAAGAGACCAAGCCACATAAACTTGAACTTACAGATTACAAATTGCTAAGAGAAAATGAAATGTGTACAAGCTAGACGTAGGTTAGCATTCTATACATTACATAATACATCAAGACAACTGCTATATATTCTGCTAATGATAAAGAATTAAAAACCCACTAAAAAACAACAAAATCGATGACTAGAAAATCTATTGCAATACCTAAGATCAGACCATTGATTATTCTCAGCGAAAAAACCCCATAACATTTGTAGGAGTTTATTTTACTTACAGAAAATTAAGGGGTCAACTCAAAAGTGGCAGCCACAACAAAGGAAGAAGAAACAAAGTGTAGAAACGAGGAAAACAGCCTCAAAAGCCGACACAATCTTGAACAGAATATCATGCACGAACGAAAACTTGATCATGTTAACCCTTTTCCACTTGAACCGTAGCCCAGAGCTCAGAACTCTCCACCTCCACGCTTCCTTGTTCATCAACCTCCTTACGAACCAACTTTTCTTCGTCGTTGTCGTCGTCGTTGCCATTCTAGCAAATTACAACAATGGTGGTCTTGATTACAAGAGTGATCGTTTAGCAAATTATAGCAAAAACTAGAATAGGTTATAGTATATCTCAAAGAAAAAAAAAAAAAGAATAGGTTATAGTGTATATGAAGGAGGTGTGGAGACAAAGAAATAGTAGTAGGAATACAACTGAACGGAACTATTTTGTTCGGTTACTTTTAAGGGGGTTTTGAAGGGGTAGTTTGGGAAAATATGTAGGGAGGATAACTGCCGTTTTCACGCGCATGAGTCCGTTTAAAGGCACACACTTAAAAGGGTCATGGGGTTAGAGACGTGGGAGTGTTCAGTTTTGACGTTGACGAGTGAGATTTTAACGAGTCTTCTGTTTTATAATTTTGTGAGTTTGGAAATTGTTATGTAGTAGAGGTGTGTACCGCATAATTTAGATATATATATTCCACGTTGAGTTGCTTGAAGGTTTCAACATTGGTGACAAAAGAATTTTCTTTTTCTTTGTTTCTTGGACTATTTTGCTAGATGAGTAGCAAATTATTGTCTTTTGAAGATTTATGTGGACTTTGGGTTGATTGGAACTGTTTTGTTGTTTCTCTTTGTTAAGTCGTGTGTCAATTAGTCAATACTAGAATTTGCAAAAATAATCTTACAAGTCTTTATTAGGGTTTTGATTAATTTGGAGTTGCTACTTGGTGACCTTGAGGTCCCAAGTTCAAACCCCGCTAGAGGCTCTTGGGAGAAGGTTGCCCCCTTATCCCCCCTTCCTTGGCAAATTATATTATACCTCCGGAGACATGTCCTTCCTCCCAACGGTCCGGTCTGCGTATACCGGGTCAACCAGAGATTGTTCTGGTCTGTGTATACCGGGTCAACCCGAGATGGGTTCGGCTCAGTAAGGGTCTTCTTTACCTATATCAAAAAAAATTGTAGTTGAATATTATATTATTGAATTTATTTTATCCCTAGGGTTTTGAGTTTTGACTTTAAATTAGCAAGTAGTTTTCATTATTTAAAAAAGAAAAAAAAAAGCAAGTAGTTTTCAGTATATATTCAACATAATTTCTTGATTAATTTGTAGTATAGGATTCTCAATAAAATGTGTACTTTTATTCAACATATAATCCAATCTAGAAAACATAATCTCATTATTACTTTTTTTTTTTATAAAAATAAATGGTGTAGTCCGTCAAAATAACGTTGATCAACGCGCTGAATAATTCAATTTTTTGGGGAGTACACTTGACTCCCAATTATGTTTTCTGCCTCGAAGATTCAACAGCATCGGTCCTCTATGACTACAAGCCAAAGAAGGTTCCGACGAAACTACTGTCTAAAATACTTACGGTCTTACCGGAGTATGGTCTTATGGATTCCCACTTCCTACTTCCAGTAAAAGACTAAAAGCAGTGAATAACTGAATGGCGAGAATGCGAGATTATGAGCGTCCAATTGCTTAAAAGTAGAGAATATAATCTTTTTGCTAACTCTTGTATATATGTTCGCTGTTCGCATGCCAAGTAACTATATGCAGCAGTGCAACACCACGTAAGAGGTCTTTATTCCTTGAGAAACCTCCATTGCTTTACAATTCAACTTCAACATCATACAGCTTGTATATGGTAAAGTTGTCATAGTGGGGTATCATTTTCACATTCAAAAAATTCATGAAAAAAGAGAAAATAAAAATATAATTAATAATTAGGTCATGTGTTCATTCAACTAAGGCCCTGTTCAGCGGCTAGATGAAACTAGAAGTTGCTGGAAAGAGGCTGGAAGTGATTGGAAGGGACTGGAACAATGTTTAA
>CAAKMY010029647.1:0-22835 GCA_901111285.1 Corrigiola litoralis | reverse complement strand
AATTTCAGTCACCTGAAATAATAAGTTACATGAGGTACCTGATCTAAAAAATTCAGTCAACTTAAAATTTCAGTCACCTTTTCAATTTTCAGTCACCTTCTCAATCATTTTTACCAAACATAGCATTAGTCTTAGGCTATGTTTGGTAAAGCTTACTGAAAAGGTGACTGTAAACTGAAAAGGTACCTAAAAACTGAAAAAGGTGACTGAAAATTTAAGGTGACGGGAATTTTCATTTCAGGTACATCATGTAGCTTATTATTTCAACCTGAAATTTTGGTCAAACTAGACAACCTAGTCAAATAAGGTGACTGAAATGTCTTAACAAACACACCCTTAATTTAACAAATTAGTTGGAAAGCTCAAGTCAAATGTGATGAGTGATAACATTTTTCTAATTAGACAAGACTTGTCATACATAATAACAAATACAGTAGTTATACTTAAATATATCAATGCAACTTTCAAAGATCACACCATATATATTAATGCAAAATTGAGGTTTTCCTAGTTCCTACCCAGATAATATCTAGGTGAAATGTATAGCAAAGTATAACAGCAAATAATACTCCTCTCATACTCCAAGCCTACCCAACATCAGGCTCTTAACCAAACCACAACCCATGCAGACATAGGAACCTTGGCGAGTATGTTAAACGCTCCATCCGCGCTTATATAACATCAAACTCAAACAGAATAAAGGTGCCTAAAAAACGAAAAAGGGAAAAAGGGAAACACCAAAAAAATCCCATCATGTACGTATAAAACTCTTCTACTCCTACATATATACACCCACAAAGCTGAAAGCACGATATTTTCCTAGACAAGAAACAAAGAAGTTGAAGAAAAAGAGCCAAACTAATCCGCAAGACCAACAAACAAAAGTTCATCAGCCATCCGTCGCAACTACAGCAAATGGACCGACTGAAAATGGCAAATAATAGTAGTAAAAATGGTAGTTGTGGTAGTAGTAACAATAACAACAATCATGGTCACCAAAGAAGTGGGTGTCAATGGACGAATGAAAGGCATTCATCCTTCTTGAGTTTGATGGAAGCAACCTTCGTAAGAAACATGTTTGAGAGGAGCAGCATCATCAACACCAACAATAATGTACACAGCCAAAATACTAACACAAGACTCGACCGTTATGTTCCTGATATTGCTGAGTCTACCCTTGATTTGAAGACGAGGAAAACCACAACAACTTCAGGTATATATTTTCACATTTGCCATCACTAAATATCTCTTGGCCGGCGATAAGGCCATAAGGGTGGTGTTTATATTATGCAATTATATACTATATGGTCGTGATCATATACGTACATACTATACATGATATATCTAGCTTATGTTGGAAAGTCTGTGTTATTCTGTTAGATAGATCTTGTCCTTGACGAGATCCACTGAGTTGTGCAATTTGTTGTTTGATTTGAGTTTCCTACTGATTTTCTCGGTGGAGTGCAATCTATTTTCCACGATCTGCTAAGTTTGTTGAGTATTAATATGTTTACAATTTGGCAAAACGAAATGTCGTAAATTGCATGTAGATTAATGACTGAATAGTCCGAATCAATCACGGGTAATCTGTTAGAGTACTTTATAAGCGTAAATTATATTTTACACCCCTAATTATACGATGTTTCATACACCGGGATGAATCAGACGATCATGTTTTTTAAATGTCACGAATTTGGTATGTTTTGCGAGTCAAAGTTTTTGTTAATGTAAAAGTGTTTTAGAAAATGCTTAGAATGAACTCTATATCCGTAATCCGTTACTACCGATTCAATGAGGAATTAAGCCTAGCTACTACATCGCGTATTTTCGAAGATGATGATCGAAGAACAAGGACAGAAGTTGGGGTTATATCTGGCATGAAAGTATCCGTAGAATACAGAATAAACCTATGAAGATATTTTAGCATGTCAGTTTTTATGACTTTATTATTGTAATGTAACGTAACGCTTTTAGACATTTTTTATGACTTACATACATTTTCAACTTGCAATTGCAGTACGTGTATCAGATCCAGTCACCAGAAGGGAAAAACCACTAGCTCATCCTTACAAAGCAACACATGATCAGGTATTGTGATTCTGGCATTGAAAGAATTAAAAACCAGATTAATCAGCAACTTGTTACACTTTCCGCCCTTAGTAGATTTTCAATGATTTTTTAATCAATTATTGAGATTCCTAAAAATTTAGTCAAGAAATATCACGAATTTGTTACAAATTGTTGTGATTGAGTGATGTACATGATATATTGATATTTAACCCCCTACAATAAGAGCTACTTCGTATATTGAGCTAGAATATTGAAAGTGATCTTGTTTTTTTTTTTTTAATGATTTAAGTGATCATGAATTCATGATTACATTTTGTAGTTATTTGGCCACTTAAAAGATGATTTACTTATTTGTTACATGATGTTTATACATTTTGTTACGTTATGTCAAATTTGTTGAATAATATCTTGAAAATATATTATTAACTAAAAATATTTGGGTTAAACGATCTCAGTAAATATCTAAATATTTGTATATATGAGCTTTCCAGGTTAAAAAAATTGCTCTTTTCAACATTAGTTTTTCTCATTTTGTGACTTTATTGGATCCTTTAAAAAATAGTATCATTCATATTACATATACATGGAAGTGGGGGCCCTTCACAACCTTTAATTTCTTTTTCAAAGTAAAAGTCCAATGATCTTTCATAAATTATAAACATGAAAAACATCAAACTGGTATAATAAATATGATCTGACCCCTTATAAAATATCTGATCCTAAACGTTAGGTGGCAACAGCCACTATGTTGATCACAATGATGATTGAACATTGTAAGACTATTATACTATACTCTTTATCCATCCTCTTAACAGTTTTTCATGATATTATTCTTTCTTCTTACTTTAATGCCTTAGTCACAAAGTATCAGTTGACATTAGTATATATCGCTTGTATCTTTTAACTTTATAAGATATCACATACTCTATTTACTCATTTCCTATATCGATAAATGGACAATGGTAGGACGTTATCTGAATATCTGATCTATTGGTATCCAATTCAGATGGCTTAGTGATCCTTACTGATAAGAAGAGAATAATAATACATATAAACTGATAATGTCCAATTTGAATACCATCCGATTACGCATCTCATTTTCCTTTATAAACCCTATTAGTACGTATAATGTGTAGCGCAGCTCCATGTTGTTAAACTCTGTTGATGGTCGACGATCGATGAGATATTATGACTTTAGTATATGCCTTAGTAACATGCATGGTTATCCCCACAGGTGGTCCCGCAGCTGGAGGCCTGGGCAGGTGATAAGGGTGCTAAAGGCCACAAGAACAGGAAGTGATGTAGTAACTGCTAGTGATGGGCTTGAAGAGCACGCAGTTCTCCCTAACAGATGAAGTTTCTTTTATTTAGTAAATCATTCCTTCCATCTTTTCTAACCCACCCTTCTTCTCTTTTGTCCTTTATTTTAGCAATGCTTATCTGAAAAAGAAAAGTATCTTGATTGTAAGGCTAATGTTATAGTATATCAGTATATGGTAGGTAGGGTAGGAGTATTGATGAACTTGCATTGTCGAGACATTGTAGAACATTACAGCAGCTAGTCAAGTAGTATATGGATCATCATTTGTCCACATTAGGCTCATTGCGATCATTCTATCCCAGTTTCTATTAGTGTATTGGTACATGATATATATACATCCATCGATTAAACAATGCTATTCATGTTCTTGTTGTATTTTATTTCCTTCCACATTTCCACATTTTGATCATTTCTACGATAAACATTACTAAGGCGTATACTCCAGTGTGAGCAATTTAATCATTTGACAATGACATGTATCTAGTTTTACTTCACTTGGAATGTTGTTTACGAAAGTGACAAACATATATCTTATGGTCATTGTGAGCTAAGATGGTGTGTTAACAATAAGTGTTTCATAGAGCAAGTGAACTATCAATAATCCCTACTAGAAAGCAACAGTTACCCTCGCTCCTCTGTGTTATTGTTCAATTGCAATTTTCGCCTACTCTGGTGTTGCTGAACAAACTTGTTCCAGATGCAGGAATAAATCTAAACCATAAGGTTGAAATTAAGACAAGAGATATACAATTTCTAAAACTCAGAGAAAAGAGCATTTTATTTTGGAGTAATCAATCAAATAGAGTTATTTTCGCTAATATGAGCTCTACGTAAATTAGCTGGAGTTCAGAAAGTGCTCAATTGACAATAGGTAAATGTCGATAAATTGCATTAGTACAGTACAGCTGATGAACATAGGATTTCTGAAAGGTTATACGGAGTATATTATTTTGACATTAGAGCGAGGTATGTCACATTGATCACCGAGGTGGACTGACCATATAAAGGACAAATAATTTTTGTAAGCGAAAATCAACCAAAAACATCAATCTCATTGATTTAAGTAACTTATCTTCATCAGAGCATACACACACTACTATTACAATATCATTCTAAATTAGTGTGCCTAGCTCGAACAGTCTCTGGGGTCTGTCCTAAAACATCACTAAGCTTAAACACAACCATCTCAAACAACACAAACAAAGCCCCTTCATAAAGACTACCCATAGGAAGCAACGGCCTAGATTCATCCACGTGTCCCCCTTGATGATCATCAGCCATTGTCTGAGCAGGCACATGAGCCACAAACGTAGCATGCTTCACAGAGGATCCACCCTCAGGCTGGGCAGTGAGGAGCAACACACGAGCACCGTTGGATTTGGCAACTCCACAGATGGCATCAACGGTGGAGAACCCACCAGGCCCAGCAGAGGTGATGAGGAGGTCAGTGGGCCCAATTGGGGGAGTGGTCATGTCGAAGACACAGTGAGCCGAAAGGCCTAAGTGGGTTAGCCGCATGCACAGGGCCTTTAGCATGAGCCCTTCACGGCCCACACCATAGACGAAGATGCTTCCATTTTGGGCTGCTGTGGCGGCTATTTGGTCCACTAGAAGGGATAGTGGTGGTGGGCCTTTGGTGGGCTTAGTGAAGATGGTGGCTATTTGGTTGCAGATTTCTGTGGCCAGATTTGGCGTTGAGTGGCTTTGTTTTGCCATTCAAATGCTTTTTCTTTTTTTCTCTCTTTTCACTTTTTCAAGTGTTATCGATAAATGGATAATGGATACCCTCAAAAAATAAAAATAAGATAGATAATGGATAATGTAGAGTATTTGGCTATTGGTGATTTGGTGGTGGGCCAGACTTTTCGGGCTTATGGATGATCCATATTTTGTGTTCAAGAAAAGTGAAACAGGAGAAGCAGACTGTAACTCATATTCTCTTTTCGTTGAAACTTGTTGAACTAAAGTGGACAAAATTACAAAAAAGAAAATCAGTTGAAATGTAAGTAAACTCAATTATAAGGAACTGAAGCTGATGAAAGAACTGGAAATGAACTTGAATTTTGTTGAAAGGAATTTCATTCAATTAATACGAGGAGAACATGGCCTAAGATACATGTGATGATATTATAATTTTATACTAAACATGCCCATCACTGATGTTATGTGAACAGTAAAGAACTAACTCAATCAAAAGTACTGTATATTACTCGGTTGCTTATGTCCTCCTAGTATTGGAGGGAGAATAATAAAATGTTAGCGGGTGATATTCAATTGGGGTGTCACTATCTCACATGAGATGTAAAGGGAACCTACTATGTACATGTACTAATACGGAAATTATAGTAATATGTGGCTCTGAATCCCATTGGGATGACTATGCTGCTAGTACATGTACGACCTCGAGTATTTTGTAGATGGCAAGAGTAGAAACGAACGAACTATATTATTGGCTCTCTTTAGTTTCTGTGCTTGTATTGATTATCACATACACTGTACAAATTTGGTGCAGCTTATGAAGAAAAACTGTCAGAACTGCACCTGCTTTCTCTACTGGATGGAACAAAAGAATGGGGGAAGACTGATACATACAGTAAGCTACAAAATACAAAGTTAACCTCTCGAACAACAACAAGGCTCCTGTGGCCATCAAGGCCAACTTGTTCAAACCGACCGGTTAAGTCAGCGTGTGAGCTAATGCACCATGTTAGGATTGTTCCTCTTTGAGTCTGTCGAGATTGCACTGATGAAACTGCATTACTTGTCCTCTTAGACTGCACTCTTCTACCTGAATTTAATCACAAAACAAGAAGGAAGTATTCAGCTTTATGTCTTTTGCCTGCGATCTCTGGTGAAGTTTACGAGTAGTAACAAAATGTGTGATTACAGAGATGTTACATAACAAGGTGAAAGTAACCTGTGATACATGTGTCTTGGTCAAGAGATCTCCGCATTCTTCTACAAGTGTAATTTCTCCACTGTATACTCTGGCCAAGTCAGAGATTACACTATCCACATTCTCTGCCTGCGCACATAGCAAAATGATCCGATTTAAGCATGCTAAGAGTAGTCTGTGTATCAAGTATCATCATTATAAAATTTTAACTGTGTTTCTGAAACAGAAAATGAGTTCTTCATCCTGTCAGTAAATTATTTCGTTAAAAAAAAATCTCATCAAGAAAAATGGACTGTGCAGGGTGACCAAAATTTAGGAGACTACGCGAAAAAGTGATCCATATTTCTGAATGCTCAGTATCATCATCACAATAAGCAAAAATTCACCTTTGGCATGAAACTTTGAACTTGCAAGCAGATCATTTCTGTTACTTTTAAGGCTGAATGAAGTGCGTCTTCTATCTCTTTTACGTCAGCCTGAGAAAAATCCGCGTTTGCATTGTCAGAACATGGTTAGATTAAGAAAGAGGGACAGGACAAAATGGCAGTCAGAATCTTACCTTTACGTTACCATCAAGTGGAAGTTGAGACAAGACATTGAGCAAGCCCTGGCTAAGTTCCAGCAATGAAGAAGAGTAACTATCCTCTAATATGGACCATTCGTCCAAATAAGGCATCTGAGAAAGACGAAAGCACCAGTAAATATTTACAATGCTAGGCATTCAAACTTCACAACAGTACATGGGCATAACATGGCAGAAGATTTATCAATTCTGGAACTAAGGACAATAAGACTTCTAATGCTCTTCGTTTTCAGATCATTTGAAAGGAAAGGATTACTCAAAGATTAAAAGTTACAAGCCATTTCTTAATTTCGGCTAATTCAATGTAGAAGGATAAATTCAAGACTACAAGTCACAAGCCATGTCCATAGGGAACACTGTTGCCTAGTTTAGCTTGAAACAAGGGGGGGGGGGGGTTAGATATGCCAAATAGCGCTTGAAATGGACTTTTATGATTATCCGAAGTGGTTGAATCTAGACCAGTTTTACCTTTACAAGAGCAATGGAGAGCAAAATCCATCTAGACCAGTTCAGACATGTGCTAATCTTCTCAATCCAAGCTTAATGCTTGTTTAGAGCAGCGCTAAGATTCCTCTTTCATTCAGTTGGTTATGTTGAAATTATCGAGTGTTGACAGCATGATTAAGATTACAAATATTAAAATTATATACCGGCAGCATTAATTAATTTGTTATCCTTACCTGAGCTTCAAGAATTGCAGATAGAGTTTTGATTTCTTTTAGATGTCGATATTCAACACGCTTGCCTTTCACAGAATCCTGAAGCTCTGCTATCTTAACTCCCAGAGAATATAGAAGTTTCTGCAACACAGATAAAGGAATTACTTATAACCCAATCCACAACATCTGACAGCAAAATCATCTGAAAAAAGTTCTCAGCTTTTGACCGGGCTGATTTTCTATTCCTTTTGTTTTGTAAGAAATGGTTACAACTATGTGCGTTTCAGCAGCTAATAGAAAGCACACCAATACTAGCTAGTTACCAAACTACCGATAGCAAAGCACACATACATTCACATACTCAAGATTCAACTGCATAGAGAAATCATGCCGATTGCTACAAAGATGGGGTCATACATAATAATTGCATTTAAACCACTGATCGCAGAGGAAAAGACATTCTGATTTGGCAAAAGCACGACTCCTTGTACATGTGTAGCTGTTGAAATTCTCTTAAAATAGTCCATCTTTAGTCGCAAGTGCAAAAGAAATTTTTAGGTCAGATGTTCAGGTCTATGCTCTGACTCTCTGTCTCTCTGAGGGCTTGTGAAGTTCTGAGCTTTTGATTAACCCATCATTGTCTTGATCTCAACACGCAAAGATTCACACAGCATAAATCTTTTTCATTACTCACAAATCTAATTCACCAAAGAGCAAAATTACTGGGAGCTATTTATCTGGATGGCGGATGCTAATACTTATTGGTAAATCACGAGTTCTTGCACGCTTGCTGTTGCCAATGTGATTTCTAGACATGACAAGATTAGTTTAAGCCTGTATAATTCAATGCAGGTCCTATTTCTGGTGAAAGAATCGGCGAAAAGTCTAACCTTGCAAGGACTTCACCTTTCTACTGCTGAATCAAACCTCAAAAGAAAATAATATAAGATGTCCACACACTCAACAGTTTACACATCTCTTTGACAACTCTTACTACATAATCTAAAAGAGCTGAGTGGAAATGACTGAACCTAACACTGCCTTATTGACCAAGAACCAAACTTAAACAAACCATATGAAAGTCAATTCAGATCTCAAACCTAATATGCAAGCAATTCAACTCAACCCCAAACAGGTCACCCTCACTTATTTACTGTCTGAACAACCATAGAAGCCGCAAGCAACTATAGGAAGCAGTGACATTAAAACGCCTCTGAGACCACAATGGACCCGAATTAGCAAATGATGACTCCTAGTACATTTCTTATCATCGAACATGGTTCTTTAAACAAACAATGACCTGAAGCTTGTTAATGTATTGCCATCCACACTTGCTAATTTCAAACATGACGAAATTTGGGTCCCCAATACTGTGAATAATCTTTTAAATATTAGCTTAGCTAACCACAAATTTATCACACCCTAAAAATACTGACCAGGAAAGTTACTGAACACTATAACATAAGTCACATGAATACCGTATCAATGATCAATCCTGACATGCAATCAAATAAGCCACACTGAAAACCAAGCACCAAAATAAATTACCTCACTTTTCTACTTTTGAGCACTCAAAGAGCTTCATGCTTACCATTCTCATACCTCCACCACACCCTGACCTTTCCCACAATTTAACATCAGAGGCAAGTTAAGAGTCCTTGCCACCTTCACCAACCCCTCATCATCAACCCCACAGCCACCTTTTGTCTTGCCAACCATCCGCAACTGTACATTTCTTGACATTGAACATGTTCTATATAATCCTTCACTAGTTTACCACTTGGCAACTGGAATTAGCTATTTGTGCTAAAAAAAGTCTAGGGCCTTGATAGTGTAAGACTAGGTATATAGTCGCACACACATCAGTTAGACCATGTATAATTCAATTCAGTTTCTAGCAACGGCGTCTGTCCTCTATGGTGCTTCCTAAAAGTTCTGAACTTTTTGCCTACCCCATCACTGCCTAGGACCTTTACAGTAAGAAGTTTCCATAGCATGTTGCTTTTTCAATGCTTCGACTTAGCAGAGCAAAAATCAATCGAATCTAAACAATCTACAGTACTACTACCAAACTAATCCTCATTAGGCAATTCAAAACTTCTTGTAAATTTGTTGCTCTTAAACATGTTCTTTAATCAATTGGGGTCTAATTCAGGAGCAATGTCATTCAGCCTGTACAGCTTTCAGTCTTTCACCTTTCTGCTATCCAACTGCTGCCATAACATCAATGGCTACCCGCTACCCTATTATTTTGAAAATTGGGTAAAAAATGGTAGAAAACTGTATAAAAGTTGTACTCATCCAAGGAACTCATCCAAACCTACTAACAGTAACACTAACACTTCTTAATTAAGCAACAATCACATGAATAGAAGAAGTTCAATGACCAATTCTGTTATGCAAGTATTCAAATCGAACACCGCAGACTTAGCTCACCTTTTCCTTCTGGGCAACCATAGATGCTCGTATGATTCTAGTAGAATCTAGTCTACGCCATATATCATTCAACTCGAGTTCTAGTTCAGATTATGATGAATAAGCTCATACAGCATTCAGTTTTCTACTAACCCACTGCTTCTTACAAATGTACAAAAACTATTCCTAGAATACACAAGCTTGTAAAATGTTCAGCTTTCTACTACTAACTCACTGCTTCTCCAAAATCTACACACACTAGTCCTACAATGTACGAGCTTGTTATGTACAGTATTCAGCTTTCTACTAACCCAATAACCACCAACAGATTTCAAGATTAGGACTTCAGTTGCCAATTCTATCATCCAAAGTAATTAAAATTGGACTAAACTGACCCTTTTGCCTTCTCAGCAACAACAGATGTTTGTATAAGTTGTATTAATACAACCCATGACAACTAGATACTAATCTACACCATGTTCAAGTTCTAGTTCAGGCCAAAGCCTACAAACATGTACAGTTTTCGTTATTCTACCTCGAAAAGTCTCTTCCACAGCGCATAAACATACATAATCTAAATTAACACAAATCACTGTACACTTATCAATTCAACACTATCAACCTAAAACATCAATAAACCACATAAATAGCATCTCTAATATGTAATCAATTCGACAACCCCGAAAATCCAACACTAACAAAAACTAACCTCACTTTTCTCCTTCTGAGCCCTCATACAAGCCTCAGCCCTAGCATTAGCAAACCTCCACTGAAGATAATGATTCTGCAACATCCTAACCCTATGCCCATCCTCCTGCTGACTCGATCCCTTCCGCACCGCCTTTTTCACCTCCCCACCCCCCTGCCCCTTCCCACCGTTCCCCACCGGCGCCATTGGCGGCAAGTGTAGACTCCTCGCCACCTTCACCGACCCCCTCATCATCAACCCTGCCTCATTCCCCCCTCCCTTCATCATCAAACCCATCTCCATCGACCTCGAACACGGTGTCGAAACCCGGCCACTCGCATTGTACCCATTCTCACACGGCTCCGACCTCACCGACTCACAATCCCCATCAATCGACCCCACATCTTCCCTATCACCCTCCTCCCTATCACCATCATTATCCTCCGACGTCGTCGCTTGGATCAACTTCGCCGCGGCCGTGTCCCAACTCCGGTGCCGGAGAACTTTACCGGCCACCGTCGCCGGCGCCGGAGTATCTGACCGGATAACTTTTCCGGCCGCCGTCGTTGGAGTATCTGACCGGAGAAATTTCCCGGCGACCGGCGCCGGCGCCGGAGTATCTGTCTTGAACAGCTTGACGGCGGACCGGGGTTTGGAGCTCCGGAGGGGGCTGACGGAGCTCCGGTTGAGCGACTCAGGCCGGTTCTCGTCACCATATCGCGGTCTTAAGTCAGTCTGGGACCGTCGTAACGAATATAGTTTCGACGAATGTGGGTCGAAGGGGGTGGAGGGGACAGGCTTGGGGACCACCGGGGACTTAGCTGACGTGGCGGGGGACATGAATCGGGAGCTGACCTCGCGGACCCGGGGTCGAGACCGGCGTGGCGGGTGGTGGTTGGGTGGGGCCGGAGTTGTTTCGGCCGACACCGATGTCGATGTCGAAGGGGGTTGTTTCGGGTTTTCCGACATCGTTGGGGACATTATCGGGGATTTCTAGAAATGGGTTTTGGTTAGTTTTGTGATTGGGAGAGTGGTGAGAAGATTGTGATGATAATGGTGAAGGGAAGAAAAATGGGGGTAGGAAAAACTAGCCGTTAGGTTCAACGGTTGTTTAAATATAAAAAAGGGGGGGATTTTTGTTTTATTTATTTGGGTGTGGGGTTTATCATGTGTGGGAGCCAAATGAGCCAAAAATAACACATGTGATGTGATAGTTCTGGGAAGAGGGAAGACAGTCTAAACTAAACATGGTTAGTTTGTTTAAGTTGAGGGAAGGCAAGTATTATCGATTAAGGTTGTCAAGTGGTTAAGTACCTGAAAGAGTTGTGATTATCCACAGTAAAAAAATAAAAATAAAAAATGAGAGTCTAGTTTCGACTTATTTATAGTTTTTAGGAAAGTTGTGTATAAGATCATTTTATTTAAATTTTAAAATTATATGGTCTTTATATCAAAAAAAAAAATTATATGGTCTTACATTAATCAATTTTTGACTCATTTGTCATATGATAGTAACTAAAACTAAAACTAAGCATTTTAATTAAAGTAACCATTTGTCTTATGTAAATAAGTCTAATTGTATTTACACCTTCTTTTGTCAAGATGTGATTTGAATGGTTTGGGTTTTATGTTTGGATGAGATGAGACAGTGGAGTTGAAGACTCGTACTAGTGTGTATCAATCGAGTTTAGCCTCAAGTGAGGTATCGCGTATAAAGGAGCAAGAGTAGGGAGCTAGGCTCGTTGAAGTGATTTTGGCATGTATCGTACTATTGATTATAGAGAATCCAAGCCCTCCTTTACCAAAGAGCCTAAGATAATCCCGGAATGAGGAATGATTGGTCACTAAGTAGATGAGTTTACCCTCCCTTTTTATCACCAAAATTACGGAAGGCCCTGTGAAAAGGTGTGGCCCTCAAATAGCTCTCAATAGTTGCTATTAAAAGATCATTCACAAATTATTAAAGAAAACCGTCTACGTTTATAATAATAAAAGTAGATCAACTCTTTACTAGGTAAATTTTCTTAAACTCCCTACAAGCCCAAAATAGTTGGAGATTTATATGCCTTAATTGGCCAACATGATTTGGTCTACTTTTATAATAAAAGTAGACGGTCTCTACTAGTTGAAAAACATTTCGCGTCCCCACCTTTCATGTCCCTGTTTTCAGCAAAATTGGGTACTCCCAAGCACAAGATGAAGGGAGATTGTCGTAAAAAGAGAGAAACGGGCCGCACGAAATAACATTCATGTACCTATTTCTCATGAAATTGCCACCCAAACTACCTACTTTAGTAGTAACTGAACTTTCTTAGAATTTACGGGCCAATGTGTTTGATGAAATTTT
This sequence comes from Corrigiola litoralis, assembly GCA_901111285.1. NCBI lineage: Eukaryota > Viridiplantae > Streptophyta > Magnoliopsida > Caryophyllales > Caryophyllaceae > Corrigiola > Corrigiola litoralis. The sequence goes on along the minus strand of CAAKMY010029647.1, from coordinate 9,856 downwards.
CATTGATAATTGATAGTGTTTTATGAAATGCATACCACATCATTTTGATAAAATACTATATATTTTTTTATTTCATTATTGAAAAACCAAAAGTCTTTTGAGGAGGACGATTTCAAGGGCGATAAAACAAAATCAATTTTGAGGACGATCAATAACAACCCTCTTGTACATTGGGCCATCGGTGTATAATAAGGTAATTATCTTGTCGAAAACTTGTCTACTATCATAAAAATAGACTGTCTCTCTCACTCCGAACACGAAACCAAACCAAACCAACCCAAAACCATTATCAGAATTCAGAAAAACTCTCATCAATCATCATACATACAGACGAGAACCTGTGGAAATAATAAATCAGCAACAATGGGGATGAAATTTTTGAACAAGAAAGGGTGGCACACGGGAAGTCTCCGGAACATCGAGAACGTGTGGAAAGCGGAGCAGAAGCAGGAGGCTGAGCAGCGCAAGTTAGAGGAGCTCCGTAAACAAATCGCCGAGGAGCGCGACCGGGACGAGTATCGCCAGCTCCAGATTGATGCCGGCCTCATTCCGTAATTGTCTAACTACCCTTTTCGTTAATTTCATTAATTTTGATTATTTTAGAATTAGGTTTAGGGTTTGACTGATTTGGGTATTTGTGTTGGTTGTGCAGGAGGCAGGAAAGGTTGGAGTTTTTGTATGATTCGGGGTTGTCGGTTGGGAAGACGAGCAATGAGGGGTTTACTGAGCTTAAATCATTGCCTACTACTGCGCCTGTTGATAATTCGGCATCGGCTTCGGTGGCTTCGGCGTCAAAGGTGAGTTTTTTTTTTAATGTGTAGATAAGGTTTTGGTTTGGTGATTTGTGTTGCTGAATTGTATTATTTGTGCTGGGATATGTGGAATTTGATGTATGATTGGGTTAAGTAAAAGCAATCAATTTGAAGTAGTTGTTAGGAACTCGGCTCGTCGGCCAAAGTGAGCTTGGAGGTAGTCTCGCTAATTGTAGATTACACTTATATTTGTAATATATTTTGTGATTGGTCTTGTGGAATTGTGTTGTTGGTGATATTAGTTTTGTGGGATTTGTTGTAAGATCGAGCTAATTAGGTAGAAAAGCAATTGTTTTCGACTAGTTGCAACGGCATTTGGGTTGAATCTTGCTGATTTGCTATATGGCTGTGCTAAAATTGTTGGTAGCCTGGCCTAAGTAGTAAAGTCAGGGTCAAAGAGGGAGTTGGATGGTTTTTGGGGGCCAATGATCAAGGTAGGATTGATAAGGTTAAATTCTTGTATCACTTAGCTGCGTTGATGAGATCATGTTATGTGAGTGGCTATGTAAACCCTACTGTGGTCGTTTTTGAGGAATTTGGCGTCTTTTTTTGTGTGTTTTAAATTGTGTTATTGGTGCTCAGTTTTGTGATGTTCTTTGCATTATTGCTATAAAGCTACTTTAGGCGTAAATGGAATCATTTGAAGTAGTTGTTGAGGTTTGTAATTAAGAGGAATGACAAGGTTTAGAATGAGATTTGCTGATGTGTGGAAAACTGGGTTTTGTCTTTATGGTGTTCTATATTGTTGGTTCAAGTTTGGATCTTTATTCTGTTACAGTTACAGTCATATTTTGTGAATTTTACAACACCAGAAAGTGCATGACAGCTAATGGAATGATTTTGAACCAGTAGTTTGGGTTTGTGATTGAGACGGAATCTTATTTGCTTTCTGTGGCTGTATTCTGGTTGTATCAACTTGCAGTAGGTTACAGTTAAAAGATGAAGATTGAGGGTTCAGTGTGGAAAACTGAGTGAGCTGGGAGTAATAAGGTTAAAATATGTAGTATTTGAGTCCAATGATGATAGATGAGATCATGCATAGATTGGTGATTCAAGCAGATAAGCAAAGAAGTGGAATTATATGGGATGATAATCGACAGGAGTATACAGGTTGTTTCTTATTGTTAACAGAGAAGTTTGTTGGTGGATTGGTCGAATCTTGCAAAGCTAGTTCTATCGGCACATATACATGGCAAATTAGAAGATAAGACATGCAAGAAATCAGTGTAAACGGAAATCACATATAGTTATGCTGTGTTTTTGTAATTATGAATTTAAGATGTTCTTTCAGTGCAGTCGATTTTGGTTGGGTGTATCAAGCAATGATAAGTCAAGTTTTTTTTCTTCCACAATTGGGAAATTGTACCTCTGGCTTGTGATGCTAGGGGTGGTGGGCTGATGTTTTTGCTGGGTTTAAAAAAGAGTGTGCTACCATTTCAAACTATAGATAGGAATATCATTCTGTTTTGCACATTTATAACTGTCTCACGTCTCGAGTTTGCCTTATGGTGTTATTATGGCTGAAAATTAGACAAAGTTTGGCTTCTTATATTGATATAATGATAAGATGCTAGATTGGAAATAATATTTTAAAGTTGAAATTTGTGAGGAACGAATATGAACTAGGGTGTTGTTATTGTCAGGGAAAGGGACAGTTCTATTTATTGGAGTAAACAGCTTAACTGAACCGTATTTTTTCACAGATGAGCAACTAGTTTTTTTTATACTACTTCAGTCTTCAGGATGACTAATTATCCATTATTCCAGTACACTTGACTTAGTTTCCAGGCAAGTTTTTGCTTTCATGTAGCCCATTAAGATTTCTGGAGTTCCTGTGCTGGGGTCATGCCAGGATGCAACATTTTATTGTATTGTGCTTATGCCGTTTTAAGTTACCAAAGTGTTACTTTTACCCTACCGCCCACTTTCCCCTTCTTTATGCTCCATGAGTTTTTGTCGTTTCTGACCGGTAGTTCTTGCATTTGACCTTTAAACTTGCAGGAGTCAGCTGCTCCTGGAGCATTGTTTGAGGAGAAACCACAATCGGCTAATGATGCATGGAGGAAACTCCATTCTGATCCACTGTTAATGATTCGACAAAGAGAGCAAGAGGCTTTGGCTCGAATAAAGAACAATCCAGTAAAGATGGCTATGATTCGTAAATCTGTAAGCTCTTTTACTCTGTATTAGTGTTCTTTATTTCTCTTGTTCACTTATAATATGTAGAGTGCTTGTCGCAGTTCCTTCAGCCTCTAGTCAACTGTTTCACTTTATTTGAGATGAACTAGTTTGCATGTACTGTGTGATCTACGGAAAAACATTGTCATATGACACTAGGGCTAGTTCTACGCTTATACTGATATGTGAAGATGTTTTCTACAAGAGAAGCACGGAAAATTCATTAGTCTCACCTTGATTAAGTTACAGAACCAGCCCATAGGTGGGATCAACCTTTGGTGAGAGGGTCATGTTTAAGTTTTCAAACATGTTATGGATTGCATGTGTATTTGGTACTCCGGCAGTCCAGGGTATTCACACCTCCTTATTTTAGTGTATTTCTCTTTTGCACCTTTGCTGGTATTTCGTTTTTGAATAAGGATTAGCAAGTGATAGTTTTCCTCGTCACCTACTGTATTGCTTGTTTATACTTTTTTGTGTGTGTGTGTGGGGGGGGGGGGGGGGGGGGCATTTATGGGAGGATTTTAAAAACCGCTGGATGCTTTTTTTTTTTTTTAAATTTTAACCTGGGAGGCTTTTAGAAACCTGTAGATGCTGGCAGGCATTATCTGTGGACAATTTCATTTGTTTGATATCTGTGAATTTTAAAGACTAAAGGTTTTATTGTTCAGCAAGGCTTGTGCAGTTGTGCTTTTAAGCAGATATGTAAGACTTCTAACACAAAGTCTGCTTGTTTCAGGTGGAAACAAAGAAGAAAGATGATGAAGCTCATGATGGAGAACAGAAAAAGGTCAAATCAAAACATAAAAAGCGTTCCTCATCAAAGCACCACTATGACTCGGAAAACAATAGTGATGAAGAGAAAATTAGGAAAAGAAGAACAAAACATAAAAAGAGAGAGCTTCTAGATTCAGACGAGGACTCGAGAGATGGAACAAGACATCATAAGCACTCAAACAAAGACTATGAAACTGAAAAGAAACGGTGGCCTAGTAGCCCTGTAAAGCAAAGGGCAGGCAGAAATGAACATCACAGGCAGCCAGATTTAGATGAGGATTTGAGAGATAGAACAAGACATCATAGACATTCCCGCAGAGATTATGAAAGTGAAAAGCAGCGGCATAGTAGTCCTGTGAAGCAAAAAGCAGTCAGAAATGAAGATCGCGAGCGTCTTGATTCAGACGAGGATTCGAGAGATAGAACAAGACCGCATAGACGTTCCCGCAGAGATTATGAAAGTGAAAAGCTGCGGCATAGTAGTCCTTCAAAGCAGAAGGCGGATAGAAATGAAGATCGTGAGCGAAGCCAGAGGGGTTACGAGAAATCAAAGCGTGAAGAGTATCCTTCTTATAATCGCAATAATGATAGATCTGTCCACAGGACCGCAGTTAATGACAATCAACATCAGTTGAGTGATTCTAAGCGTGCTGGTGAACCACCTAAGCAGGATTTATACAAGCGCCGAGGTAGGGCTCCTCAGCTCTCTGAAGAAGAGAGGGCTGCTAGGCTGAGGGAGATGCAAATGGATGCTGAGCTACATGAAGAGGAAAGATGGAAACGATTGAAGAAGGCTGATGAAGATGATGCCCGTGAAGCCAGCCAAGCTGCTAATTCCCGAGGTACATCATTCTTGGATGCAGCGCAAAAGAGTGTATATGGTGCTGAGAAGGGGGGAAGCTCCACAATCGAGGAGAGTGTTCGTCGCCGTAGCCACTTTCTCCAGGGGAGGACAGAAGTTGATGAGCGCAATGCTTTCCGGCGATGAAGGATACAACGAATCTTTACATCTCTCCGATCTCGGAGGAAGTTTTAGGCAATAGCTAGTTGGAGTTGGCTACTTGTTGCAATGGCAGAACACTTCTCATTACTTCAGCCATATATGATCACAACTTGTTTCGTCTGTTTTATTACGTTCTACATTATCCATGTTGTGGTCAGGCTTGTGTTGTAGAACAAGTTGAAGATGATTGTTGTAAGATGCGGAGGCCCGAATTTTCAATATGTACCACCGGATGTTCAGTACGTATAACGTATGTGTATTATATAGCAAGTTATTTTTGAAATTACGGTCAAATATCTATTCTGAGATACGTTCACTTTTAAAAAGTAGTTTTGTACAAGTACGTATCGATACTAGTACAATTTCATTTTGAAAGATTCGGATAAAAAGATTTGTATAGAGCATCAAAATTCAATAGCTCATTAAAATTTGCTTAAATTGTATATTTTGTTAAAAATCGTAAAATTACAATTGTAAAAGTGGAAAATAGAAGTGATAGATTATAACTTGTGTTTCGTATTTGAGTATAATTCGGAAAAATGAAGTCAAGTTACTTTTGAATTTGGAGATGTTCAATTAGAATAGGTAAGAAATGCTTCTGCTTTTAGTCTAAAACAGCAACTCAAGGTATAATTTGTTTCTAACGCGTATTTTCTTAAATTTTGCCCATTTACGTTTGACTTCACGTGTTATACGCGAAAGTCATTTGCAATTTAACATTGGCGGAAGCCTGAAGGCTGAAGATACCATCGCGGTTCAAACAGTTGGTAGAAACAATAGGGTGCACGTTGAGCATTCTTATGACTAGATTTAGCTCCTGGGTGCTGATTGCCTATCATAAGCTGGAGTAATACTGAATTCTGCCATTGATTAAATTACCTGTGTTCTTGCAACTCTCTTCTCTGTAGAAAGCAGCCCTTCTATAGTAAGTCCTTTTATCTCCGCAAAGTAACCTTATGTAGTAAGTTAAAAAAACACCTAATGAGTACAATAAGACTGATTCAGCCAACAAGAAAAAGAAGAAGGCATCCCATTCCTGAAGGCTTCAAACAGAAGGGAATATACCAAAATTTTGGATTTTCAAAGCACACAACACGTTAGTAGAAAGACCAAGCAATATTCTGCATCATATGTTCATATGAGCAGATTCACACAACCGCTACATTTATTTCAATGCAGTGATCACTGAAATCCACATGCAGAACCACAGAACCTACAACTGATACACAGCTGCAGAAGAATATTGGGAGCACAAATGGCGTTAAGAGATTAAGCAGCCCTGTACCTGTTCATACCTTGGCACACCCTGATGCTCAAGATCAAGTATTGGGGTCAACTGGATACCAAATACAGTAAAACATATAAAATTTCATGCTATAATGAACAAAAATCTCAAAATGCTACCATGATGGTTAAAATATCAAGAAATAAATTGACAGTCACTCAGTCACATAAAAAGACAAGTTATCAGATGTTGGCAATATATGTTCTCAAAATCAGGCCACTCTTTGGGTATTAGGAGGTCTATATACACAGTATCATCGCACCACACCATGACATAGTGATTTTTTTTACCGAATTTCAAAATGCATTAGTTTGGCAGGATGGAATCTGCTAAGTTCCATTAGCTGGTGTACGAGGATGGGTTGCCCCCGGTTTGTCTTCATCAATTGAAATATCTTTTACGCCAGGACTCAGTGATGAAGAGGAATCAGACGCCTTGCTTCTTCTCAATGCAGCAGCTTCATCCTCATCAGATTCTTCCTCCATGAAAGAACCCTTGCGTCGGAGCTCCTTAACTTTCAGAAACTCATCATAATGGGCTTTCCTATGCTCTTTGAAATTCATGCTCCTCTCAGATTCAGAATCTGGCGAATTCATAAAATTAAAAGTTTAAAACAAGGATAACACCTCTTGAAAAAGTGACAAGTTGCAACTGATAGCAGATCAAAATGATCAGCAAAAGTGTCTATGCTAACACTTTCTCTTGGTCCAACAATGCAGCATCAAACAGAAATGTAAGATAATAGCACAGATTTTCTCAGAAATGTAAACAAACAAGTAAACACCATACTTTCCTCAGGTGTGAGACTAATAAAAACTTATGTGAAAATAGCGAAAGAATCCGAAGTTACAAATATATACTCATTCAATGGAACTGGTTGAAACAACAATAACAGACCAAACAAGTCACATACAAACTCTGGGCATAGAGGAGGTATGCAAGGATTTCCCAGATGCCTTGCCATGGGCCCAATGTCCGAGATTTACACATAAATCTTCTGACTTTCATATGGGCAGTGGATGGAGTACCTCCTCAAGCTTATAAAGTATTCTCTCTTCCCTTTTTAATGTGGAAAACTCACATATGGGCTATATGACAACGTTCTTCAACATTTTCATATCAGGGAAAGCAAGTTGAGGTCACCTAGTCATCACTTTCCTTATTCCTTGTTCTACAATACAACTATGATGAAACATCTTTAATCTTTTTTCACTTTGAAAGGGATAAGAGAAAGGTGAACACACGGACTGGATTGAGAACTTGCATATAGAGTAAGTGCCTCAACCCAAAAGGAGAACATATCTCTCCAAATGCAATTCCAGCTTAATAAAAAATAGTAACTTTGATTCTACTTTTATTAAGCACGGTGGATATATCATGTATCCTAGAGATTAAGAATATTGATTGTTTTCAATAATAATTAAAGATCTTAAGAATAATGATAACATTCAACGACAGCCCCAGTCCATCAGGCGCAACTGAATATTGAACCGTTGCACTTCCAAACAATTGATAATTGGGATAAAGGCAACAAAATTTGAGACAATTGATGCTAAATCACATGGACGAGAAAAAATCATGCCGACACATGGATACCTGATGAAAGGAATATCTATGAACAACAAGCTACAAATAATAAAAGGTTGTGCCCTAAAAATCTTGAAATGATTAGGTATGAGACATTAAAAAACGACTAATACCTCCATCCTGCTCCATAGCATCTCCCTCATCCTCAGAAGAAGTCCAGCCAGACGGCTCGGTACTTTTTCTACTTGAAGAAGCAACATCATGTAAAGCATGTCGTATGGCTTCAGCATGTTCAGCATCAGCAACACACTCATCGAAGGCGTTACCACGTATTGGAGACAAAGAACCTAGCCAAGTCAAAGGATACAGGAACTATTAAAAATTATAAGCATAGAGAAACAAAGCCAATTTCAACAAAAAATTTTGTGGTCCTTCCACAGGAACATGTGGCAAGATCATCTAAGTGCCCTTACTATCATGCTTCAACACTTGCATCAAACTATGGCAGTGACAGAATATTATAGGCAAAACCTCTTCCGTAATATAAACATTTGATTATAGTACTACAATCTCATGCGCTATACCTTCAATAATGACATATTGTTGTTACATGTGATGGTATATAGATGCCAAAACAGCATTAAAAAAGTTTTGCTATCAGTCTCACGCCTGAGGTAAAGGACTAGTAGGCTTCTTACGATTCCATTTCCTTAATAGGTATACGAAATTTAACTGTACAAGGTAAGATGCATGAAGACCTTTCAAAGTGTAAAGCACCCAAGTATGCAAGCATTAACTGAATCAAAGCAAATAAAATGGGAGTTTTCAAATACATACCGTCATCATCAATCATGTGGTGATATGGCGTCTTAGGCTCAGTGATCTTCTGTCTTACGGGTTTATTTTTCTCAATATCACCCAAGTTATCCTCATCCCACTTCACACGTCCTCTGTTCCTAATACGAGCAAAGACGTCAAAATAAGTTGTTTTGTAAGAGAAAAACAAACAAATATGACATGTTTTTATACGTGAGCTTTTGGTAGAGTTTCACTCAATAAATTTGAGTAATACAGAGACTGACCCCTAAATACTAGAGCAGTTATCCATGGGTTTATAAGAAGTTCTAACCCCCCCCCCCCCTCCCTCTTCACTCCTTTGTGTGTTTTTTCCTTTTCATTGCTTCGCCTTTATTTGCAGAGGGATCAGATGAAATTAGACATTACGTAGCTTCCATACAAAGCTCAGGCAACAGGGTTGGCTGGATGACAGAAGCATAACTAGCAAGTACATGATGCCCTTCTGTTCCCATTCTCTCCTATTCAGAGACTTTCCCAAATAATAAATTCCTTCATCCTTCAGTTTCAGAATTATACAATCATTTATGGAAACTATCATCCAAAATCCTTCAAGATCTCTCCCACCCTTTCCCATCAAACCCCAATCTGAATGGTATCAAAAGAAGACCATACTGCTAGGTGAGAAGTAATGCACAATTAAAAATTGAAGAGATCAGTGACATACTTCGTATCCATACGTCGTTGATCTCCTTAAAATGGCTTCCAGAGGCAAAGCACCCACAACCGTATATTCTACTGAAAGACAGAGTAGTAGTCATTATCAAATACCAAAATGTCCATGTAGGAGCTCCTCATCTCTAATGGCATTCACACAAGTGCACTGAATTGAATGAGGGAAAATACAAAACAACATTCTATAATACGCAGAATATGTTAGAAGGCCCATCAAAGTATCATATTAGTTGTACCAACAGTATACCTACACAGCAAATCAACACGAAACAATAATGACAGCACACTACCAACAACGTAACAGCACTATTAAAACCAACAGCCTAGTGCCACAACAAAGCATAAACAAAGATCAAACAATGTTCCAATTATTTTACACTCTAAAAGTCAAGTGTGACCCTTCTCTCCCTTTGCCCTAAGCTTCTGACCAAAAACATTTCTTCCCACATTAGTCATCACCTAAAAATCTTCAACATATACACCAATCAGAAAACCCAAAAACACAAAGCCAAACCTCTAAGAGACACTTGAGAAGTCAAGTGAAAACCATTTCTACTTTCGCCCCAGCATCTCTCTATCGACTTCTTCTTTCCTCAATACCCATCACATAATTGTCTCAACATATACATGGATTACTTCAAGTGCAAACACTACGATACCAACATCGATACTACCTCAAAACATCCTCTAACATCAACCTCTTCTGCTCCCCCCTCCCCCCCACGGCCCCACCCCCCACTCCTC
>CAAKMY010029635.1:0-21305 GCA_901111285.1 Corrigiola litoralis | reverse complement strand
CCTCTTAGATGTCTGCTTTCGGTCTAGGATATCGTCCGGCGGACTTGTTACTTTACTCTTGGGCGGGGAGGGGGGGAGCTTGATGTTTGTGTAGATCTCACAGGTTCATCCCCTCTTACACAATCTGGGATGACTGACTTCGTTGCGGGGCGTGTGGTTATCGATGTTGTACAGAGGAAACGCGCCAAGTATCATGCTAGATGTGAGGCTGTTGGGTATGGGTTCCTTCCTTTCTCCTTTTCTTCTTTAGGAGGATTGGATAAGGATGATGTTGGGTTGCTGAAACGGATCTGAAAGTTCTCCATGGCTCAAGATGTTGGTGCTCGTGCTGTTGCTTATATAATTACTAGGATTAGCTTTGCTATAGCTAGAGGCGTTGGGGCCCAGATTGTTTCTCGACTCCCTTCTAACTTTGTGTAAATGTTTACTCTCTATTATTATTATTATAAATCAACGTTAAATGATTTGCAAGAAGTTAGTAGGTAGCCGAGATACAATCTGGGCCCCCACTCCTCTAACAATAGCAAAGCTAATTCTAATAAATATGAAAGCAGCAACACTAGCACCAATATCATGAGCCATGGAGAACTTCTGTATCTGTTTAAGCAATGCAACAACATCCTTATCTAGTTCTCCTAAGGAAGATAAGGAGAAAGGAAACAAACCATATCAAATTGCCGCACATTTAGCATGATAATTTTCTCGTTTCCTTTGTGCAGCATCAACAACCACCTGACCAGCAACGAAGTCATTCATCCCAATTTGTGTAAGAGGAGATGAACCTATGAGATCTACACAAACATCGAGCCCTCCTTTTCAAGAGTAAAGTAACAAGTCCGCAGGACGCAGACGATTGTCATGCTCATCATTCAACCCAATATCAACCTCCTTACCCTCACAAATCCCAGACCTTGAGCAAACATCTAAGAGGATGTCACAAACAAGGTTATGTCGATGCTTAATACCCACAACACCAGCGCATGACACCGTATGATCTCCAAAGATATCTCCACTGAAAACCCTAGAGCAAGAAGAACAAGGCCAAGACACTGAAAATAAGGGAACACCCAAACGATAACATAACACACAAAGGTAAGTCCTAGCATTCATAGTCTGCCTCAAACCTGAGATTAGTATCGCATGTAACCAATCAAATGTGTGATTTCCCTATTGAGACTTCCACAATGCAACCTGTCGAGGAGATAAAGAGAATGTAGATTCCGCCGTATTAGTAATCCGCGTGAAATATATATCGCCCAATTTCTTCATGAGTTTGGAGGCATCAATATCACTTGGAGTAGTTAATAAGTCAGAACCCGTAATCCTGTTGATATCATTCAAGGCATCACCAAAAAGTAGATCCCAAAGATGTGATAGTAGAAGGTAAAAGAAGCTTAGCCTGCAATCCAACAGACTGCAAACACGACGCAAGGAAGGCATAATAAAAGATTGAACTTATTTGGACCGAACTCTGATATGGATCTATTAAAATTAACTAAACATATTTGTTAAAGCTGAACAAAATTCATAAAAGTTAACTCTTTTTTGTTTTCCCTCCATCTATATAACCCTTTTTTCCCTACTAACATATTTTGCCTCCAGATCCACTTGAATTAACCCTCTTTTTTTTCCTCACTTCCCTCCTTGTTGCTAACCTATTGATCCCCTTTATTTCCCTCCCTTTTCCCTTCCAGCCTCTTCCTTTTTCCCACCATTTTCCTTGATGCGCAACCTAAGCTAAACAAGATGTTTGTTCTTAGAAGCCATCAACTGATCAATAATACTATTGTCTTCCTTAAGCTCCTTCCTCCCATCAAACACGCTTAAACCAAGTTTTCTAAAACAAATTGCCCCAACCTTCTCATTGTACTACAAATGATCCTTAATATAGTTACTCAAACTAGAGTAACTCACATTCCTAAAGTTTGCACATAATTGTAATATCCCACCATCAGACTTTGTCTTTCCATTTAATGTTTAAAATTTTACTCCCATGAAAGATCCTCAAGTTTGCATCCATTATTATCTACTGCAACATATACAATGACATTAATCAATTATAAGCAATGCACATGAACTGAATAAACAATGTTGCCATCAACTAATGTTATATTGATATATAAACATCCGATTAGCAATGAATTTATTAAAACAATGCAGCCACCAACTAATTATTAATTATATTCATAAAAAGTAACAATTTTTAATTAACCATTTAAATCAAGTTGTAATTTTTAGGTTTTATTACAAGCATCAATTTTTAAATTGTGGTTTTCGACATAACATGTAATTTTTAATGGGGATTTAAACACGGGAATAAACACATTGATTTTACAACTAAAGGATGCAAAAAATAAAGTGCATAAGAACAATCAAGAGGGTCAATTTTATTCTCACTTGTGTTGTCTTCTATCGGTACAATTGGACCCAAATTTATTGTCCTTGTGATGTTGCCACTCTACCCTGAAAATGGAGAATCTTTGATTGTTCAATGGAGAGAGAAAAAGGAGATGAAGAATTGGAGTGAAGTGAAGTGATGACTGATGATGTACAATAGTGGTCTAGTAGAGAAGTAAACGGAAGGTGTGTAGGGAGAGTAAAGGTTACTTTGAAGTTAGGAGGGAAAGTGGTTTAAAGGAGATGGAGGGAAATCAAAAAAATTCGTTGGTGTGTATTAGCTTCACACGGTGCAGTGCATGGATAGACGAAAAAGCTAACTAATGTAATTGGAGCTGTCAAATGGTAGCATGTCACAAAAAAATTGCTTTAAAATTAGTGTCTCTCCATAAAGGAATTTAAATATAGTTCTTCGCAAAGTGACGTAAAATAAAAGTAATGTCTGCCAAAAAAATCCCTATTATTATTATTATTTATTATTATCATCGTAATAGTAAAATTGAAACTAAACTGAACTTATTTGAACTGAACTCTGATACGGATGTATTGAAATTAACTAAACATATTTATTAAAACTGAACAAAATTTACGAACTGAACACTAAACTGAATTTATTAAAATTGAATAAACATATATATTAAAATTGAACAAAACTTATCAAAACTAAAACGAACTTAAACTAATAAAATTACTGCTAAATAAATCCTAAAGACAAGAACCTTACAACTACTACTACTTGTAACACTTGTAGTACTGGCTGTCGGTGCGAACAGGGAAGTTGAGTAGTCCCTTCTCACCAATCACACACACACACACACAGACACAGGCTGTCTTAACACACAAACCTTGATGACTTGATCCCACCAACTCAAATCCCCACCGTCCATCCCCTCTCGCATCTCCAATCCCAACCCCACATTCCCCTTTCTCCTTCCTACTTCGACAGCCCCACCCCACCTCACCTCACTCCCTCATTCATTCCTTCCTACCGACGCAAAACATCCCTCAAAATAAAACACCACTTACAACCCAACCCAAAAAACCCATCTCAAAAAACACCAAAAATGGGTCCAAAATGGGCGAGAAATGCCCTTCTGGTGATCGCACTAGTGGTGGCATCAATGGTGCAAAATGCAGTTGCTGACTTGGCTGAGGAGACGAAGGTGAAGACGGTGCGGGGGAAGAAGGTGTGCACGAGGGGGTGGGAGTGCCCGACATGGTCCAAGTATTGTTGTAATCACACGATATCGGATTACTTCCAGGTGTACCAGTTTGAGCAGATTTTCGCCAAGAGGAACATGCCCACGGCGCATGCTGTTGGGTTCTGGGATTACCAGTCTTTTATCACTGCGTCTACTATGTTCCAGCCTCTTGGGTTTGGTACCACTGGGAATCAGACTATGAGTCAGTTGGAGATTGCCGCTTTTCTCGGCCATGTTGGCAGTAAAACCTCATGTCAGTTTGTTCTTCCTTTCCTTTAAGTAGATTCTCGCTTTTCTGAACTACGTGTTTGATGATTTAGAATGTCTTGTGAGGGACCGTATGGTTTTAAAGTAGACGGAGCTATGCTGGCCCAATTAAGGCATATAAATCTATGACTTGAATTGGGCTTGCAAGGAGTTTAAGTAGATTTAGCTTGCAAGGAGGTAGACGGTCTTTAATAAGAATTCGTGTGGATAATTTATAGTACAGAAAGTCTTGGAGAGATCGTCTCTTTTTGTCATAAAAGTAGACGGAGTCATGTTGGCCCAACAAAGATATACTCCCTCCGATCCACTCATTTCCCCACATGTGCTTTTTCACACTGGTCGATGTCGTATTTTGACTATTAATAACTCAGAAATTAAGTTTGATAAAATAACAAATATATGATTGTTATATTTTTAAGTAAATATATTTTTATAATTTTTAAAATTTTATATATTGTGTAATTGATAATAAAAGTTTAGTTTCAAATAGTGCCAAAAAGTAGATGTGGGGAATTGAGTTGATCATAGGGAGTATATATCTCTGATTTGATTTGAGTTGGCCTGTAGGAGGCTTGAGTTGATTTAGCTTGTAGTGAGCTCATCTACATTTTATCATAAAAATAGACGGTCTTTTTTCAAGGAATTGGTGTTCATAGTATGAGCTAGTGAAATGATAGACATGTTCTTAGTCTTTGTGTGTTGTGGATTTAGTAGATTTCCGCGTTACCTGGTTAATACTTTAGCTAGTGAAATGATGGGCATGTTGGATGTTGTCTTTGGTTTAGTTGTATATTTGTTTCTTGCATTGCATGTTGCATAGTTTCGTAGTATAAGCCTGTAGAACCATGGAGAATTCTATAGGATTTTTTCATGTTTGGTGCCCTGTGTTTTGGGCTAATACAAGTTTGGTGCCCTATGTTTTGCATAATCCAAGTTCAGTGCCCCAACTTATCTATATAATCCATGTTTAGTGCCATGTTCACAGACAACGTTAATTTTTCCGTTAAAATGCTTACGTAGATTCCAAAAAAAAAAATTTGAATATTCCAAAATTAAAGAAAAATTCATAAAAATCCTAAAAAAATCACAAAAAATTTACAATTTTTTTAGAAAAACCAATATAATTATCTTGAAACAAAAAAAATCCTAATAAATTCTACTAAAAAAAGTATTATAGAAAGATTACAAAACAATTTTTAAAAATAGAATAAATTCAAGAAAATTTCTTGATTTTGTGATTTTTCTCGATTTTTATGGCTTTTCTGGAAAATTTTGGGATTTTTTTGGCAATTTTTGGCAATCTTTTTTATTTTTAGGATTATTTGTAATTTTTCTTATTTACTAGATTTTTTTTTTATAATTTATAGAATTTTTTGGAGTTTTTATTTAATTTTATTGATTTTGTATGGAATTTTCAATATTTTGGAATCCACGTCATCATTTGGACGGAAATAGTTAACGTCGTTTCAACCTAGGGCACCAAAAACGGATTATTATGAAAACTTGGGGCACTAAACTTGGATTACCCAAAACATAGGGCACCAAACATGTATTAGCCCAAAACACAGGGCACCAAACATGAAAAAATCCAATTCTATATGTTGACCTGGATTCAGTAGATTTTCGCCTTTCTGCATTACCTGTTTCATAGTATAAGCCAGTAGAACGATCGACAATTCTATATGTCAACCTGGATTTAGTAGTTTTTCGCCTTTTTGCATCATCTGTTTCATGGTTTTATGAGATAGGGGAATGATATACATGTTGTATGTTGTCTTGGATTTGGTAGATTCTTGCATTTTTCTGCATTACCTGGTTCATAATATAAGCCAGTGGAATGATAGACAACTTGATATGTTGACTTGGATCTAGTACATATTGGTATTTTTCTATTTCTGCATCACTTGTTTTGTACTATAAGCCAGTGGAATGACAGGTAACTGTATATGTTTTGTTCGATTTGGTGGATCTTTGCATATCTGCATTACGTGTTCTATAATGGTTGACATCTTGTATGCTGTCTCAATTCTACTAGATCACTGCATTACGTTTTGGCGTAGTGACCTGTAATGATGGACATCTGTGTATGTTGTCTTGCTTTAAGTAGATTTTAGCATGGCCTGTTTCATATAAGAGGTATATGATAATATACATCTTTTGTATGTTTCTTATGCTAAATGCTAGTGAAATGGTAGACTTTTTTTATGCTGTTGCAATCTAAGTAGATTTTTCGATATCCAGTTTACCTTTAATTTGGCTTAATTAGATGCAAAAATGCTCAACATATTCTCTAATATCTAATATCAAACTAATTGTTATAGTGGCTTAATTTTGTGGGTTTGGTTTGATTAAGTTGCATTACTAGTTGGGTAAAATTGAACTGATTATGGTAGTTTTACTGAAGTTCTGGAGGACTTGACCAGTAACAGATGGTGTTATGCTCCGAGCTAATCTATTGTTGTGTTCAATACCGTTCTTTTAAGTTCCGACAGCCTATTGGTTAATTGCATCGCTGAATTTGGACTATGTATGATGCACAGATTTTCTTGGTGATGACAATTTACTTTTAATACCACCAGAATGAATGTTCCCAAGTAGAATTCTTGCTTTTAATAGAGTTTGGTGCATTGTATTGGCTTCTTTCACAACAGTGTTAAAATTAAAAAGGGGGAGGGTGGCTCTGTTTGAATATGCTCTGGGTTAATTTAGTTAATTACAAGATTATAATGCTGCCGTCTTTATCAGGTGGTTATGGAGTTGCCACTGGTGGACCTTATGCTTGGGGACTCTGCTACAACAGGGAAATGAGCCCAAGCCAAAATTACTGTGATGAGAGTTACAAGTACAGATACCCTTGCAGTCCTGGAGCTGACTATTATGGTCGTGGGGCACTGCCTATTTACTGGTATGTCTGCATTGGGTTTGTTGCTGGTTTGTTTGCCATACTCCTCCATATTCTTTCTGTGTAGGCTAGTTTCTTGCGGTCTGTTGTCTTTGGGTTGATGTGAGATGTGGTTTGAGGCTTTGAATGTGGATTCTGTGTGTCTCTGCCTCCATGTGTGGGTGTGGGTGTGGGTGCGGTTGCATGTGTGAGCCTCTCTCTCTCTCACTCTCACGCGCGCACACACACACACACACACACACACACACATACATACTCTTTCCAATAGTACTGTAACTGAAGTAAAGTCGCATATTTGGGATCCCCCATTACAATATAGTCTCCTTGGTTATCTTCTCCTTCATTTACCTTTCACAGAATTATATGCTCCATAATATTTCAAGGTCCCAATTGTTATTTTCAGTGACTCCTATAAACCCATTTTTTTTTTAAAAAAAACTATGGAATCAAAGCTTTAATGAATTTGTCTGTAATTTTACAATCTTTTTATTTACTGGATAGTACACTAGATTGTACAGGCAAAGGAACAAAGGATTAAGTGCAATTCAGTAGTGAATCATTATCTCTTGATGATGAACTATCTTGCTTCTTTCTGACATAGTGTATTGTAATAATGATTACTCCAGTATATAGGTAAAGAAATCAGGACATCATTATTTTCATAAGCTGACAACTCTTGGTGATTGCTGATGTCTTTCTTACTAGGAACTACAATTATGGAGCTGCTGGTGAGGCTTTGAACGTTGACTTACTGAGTCACCCAGAGTACATTGAGCAGAATGCTACACTGGCATTCCAGGCTGCAATTTGGAGGTGGATGACAGCGATAAAGAAGGGACAGCCATCAGCACACCAGGCTTTTGTTGGGGATTGGAAGCCTACGAAGAATGATACTTTATCAAAGCGTGTCCCTGGTTTTGGCGCCACCATGAATGTCCTGTATGGGGATCTTGTTTGTGGGCAGGGTGAGATTGATGGCATGAACAACATAATCTCTCACTACCTCTACTACTGTGACGAGCTGGGTATTGGCCGTGAATTGGCAGGGCCCCATGAGGTGCTTTCTTGTGCCGAGCAAAAGGCTTTCAATCCATCACACCCTGATACTGCATCATCTTAAGCTGTAGTGCTATTACGAGATTCATATTCTTTTGGGTCTATGCTATCACGAAAGCCTATCATGTCAATAAGCAGAAGATTCTTCTTTGATGTTATTCCGAGACGGTGTACTTATCATTTGCCTGCTGGGTCTTCTAGTGTGGGCCGTTGCTGTTTGCAGTGACTGGCTGCTCGTGCTCTTATTAGCACTGTTTTAGTCAAGATTGATTTCAATTTAAATGTGTTTATGATGTAATTATGTCATTATACAATATGAATATGTAAAAAGATTTTGGTGGATAAGCGTTGAAAGTAAAATTGTTTGCAAACTCGTTGCCCTGCTACGATGGTGTTGTTTTCCCTGACAAATATTCACTGAGATCAACTAGTTCACGTAACTGCATTGGAAAAAAATCTCATGTCTGTATCTACCTTTGCTTTCACTCATAAGTCATAACTCATAACAGATGGACCCAATTGCCAACCAATTACAAGTTATAAGAATTGGTGTCACTGGGAACCTACCAAAACAATGAAATATCTCGGCTAGTGGTTGACAAGGAACAGAGAGACTGGAGGTAAAGGGGAGCAAACATGCTATGTCTACCCCGCGGACGAGTTTCGAGCTGTCATGGTTTCTTTTTCCCATCTCACACTCCTCGCCATCTTGTTACCTGCAATTCAAACTTCCTGACTACCAAAGGCTTCACCTCTAATTTGAGCAAATGCAATGACAAAGGTAACAGGTACTTGGGGAGAGGTTATCGTTCAATCTCCTTTAACGAGGAGGAAGAAGAATTGACCAATGGCTCAGGCTTAGATCGTTTATCGAAGTTTGAAGCTGCAGTGGTTCTGTTCAACAAGAGGGACTACTATGCTTGCCATGACCTACTCGAGTCTCTATGGTATGAGTCCTACGACTCTCATCGTACCCTTCTCCATGCCATTCTTCAGTGTTCTGTTGCATTCCATCACCTTTTCAACCAGGTAGGTCTTAAATTCCTTCCTTTGCTACTCTCCTTCTATCTCTCCTTGTCCCTGTTGTTAGCTTGAGTTTGAGATGAACGATCAATTCATATCGTTGCAGAATCACAAGGGCGCGATGATGGAAATGGGAGAGGGCATCTGCAAACTGAGAAAGCTGAATTTTGAAGAGGGACCCTTCTATAAATTTGAGCAAGAGATTTCAGCTGTTCTTAATTTCATATATCAAACTCAGTTGGAACTTGCTGCCTGTAAGTTCCTTACTACTTACAAACTACATCACTCCTTTCGCCAGTTTCCTTTAGTATTACTATCGTCTGGGCTCTTTAGTCAAAGAAATTTGCTCTGATTATAGGAATAGAATATCTTTGAGGAATTCTTCAAAACTACTCTCCGATTACAGGTCAACTTGATGTCTCAAAACAAAAAAGATATCCTGTAATACTTGGAATAGTCTTGGGTACCATATCCTCAAATCGAAACTGAAGTCTGCTTGTTTTGTTTACAGCTTTGTTCCCAACACAATATCGTTCCATTTTTCACATTTATTAATACGCCAAACTCTCAAACTTTCAAACTCAAGTAGGCTTCTAGAGTTCACTTTGTAATATTAAGCCTCGGAGGCAAGTGGTTGTAGGGCTTGGCTTGTAAAATAAAGAATCAAATATTGCAAGAACTGAAAGTGGGGCCAAGCCCCTGCTCAACATTTAGAAGATCCGCCCCAGCATATACCCCAGATTCAAGAGTTTTATCTATTGACAAATGTTACAACCTCTCAAACTTGAGATCTCAGATTTCATGTTTGATTACGAACTTAATTTCGCGGAATATGATGGAATAGTGTCATGTAAGCAAGCTCCGAACTGTGCATGTCCGTTTCTATGGCTTTCCTTTGATATCCTCCTCGGCCATGCTATTTTGAAAGGCTGCCTTCACATACACTACTGCAACATTTACTGACGACAGTTTATAACGAACTTTGTCACTGTCATCCTCCTCCTACATGTCAGTTGAACAATCTACGTTGAGATCTTAAGAAGCATAACTTGCCTAACTGTAGGATATTGCGCTATCTAAACTTTGGTATTGTCATTCTTCACTTGCAATAGCTCTATTTGTAACTGCTAAAGTAAAATATTGGTACTACTAATTATCGGAAAAGTTTGATTTTCTAGCTTTACATAACAGGTAATGAAGATTTTTGCGTTGCAATGGAGCAAACGGAAAGATCATATCAGCTTCTCGAGGGATATGGTGCTGGACAGCGCCTTTATTTTCTTGAAATAAGCAGTGACGGTAACCAGGACGACGTTACATACATTGTCTTTGATCCTCAGGCATCCTATGGTGCGACAGGTCTTCCCCGAACTAGAGTTAAACTCCCAACCTTGGAAGCCACGGGAGACCATCTTATGGCCAGCCAAAACTATTAGGATGTTTCCCGGGTGGTAAATATGTCACTCTGAAGTTCTATACGTAACTGTATAACTCTAGCCGCAGTTGAAAAGATAGTGTCATTCATCAGTGGAGTCAGCTATTACTTGTATAGCTTGCAACTTGTTAGCATA
Source organism: Corrigiola litoralis (assembly GCA_901111285.1). NCBI lineage: Eukaryota > Viridiplantae > Streptophyta > Magnoliopsida > Caryophyllales > Caryophyllaceae > Corrigiola > Corrigiola litoralis. The sequence continues at coordinate 10,887 of CAAKMY010029635.1, read as the reverse complement.
CGTGAAGAACTGTTGCTACATAAACGTGCAACTTTTGTCCGAAAATCTGAAGTTACATTTTCTAAAAGAAACGTAGATTAGTATACGATTATGCATCATAGGCAGTGCTCATTATCATACTTTCATGTCTATAGGCCGTTTCCAGTTGCAATCAGTACCTCAAGTTTATGACATGGACGGAAGAAATTATAGAAGTAAAAGGTTGAAAGTTTCTCTTAGGAGAACGTTATTGTCACATTCATAGTACACTAGCATTGGCAGTTTTACATGACAAACTTGATACACAACCACTTGACAGATACATTTGAGTATATGACCCTGAAAGAACATCCATTTTTAAGAAAAAACACCATACATTGATTGTACTATCCTTTACGAGTAAGTACCTCTAAAGGATTTGATTCATTTGTCTTGAATTTCAATGACCTTCCTCCCTGGTTTCTTCACCTCCTGTTTAGGGATGATGATCTTAAGCACACCATTTTCCATAAAAGCCTTGACTTCGTCAGCCTTAGCATTTTCTGGTAGCTGGAACCTCCGGCAGAACGTGCCACGGCTTCTCTCTATCCGGTGCCATTTACTGCCATCTTTCGTCTCAGAAGCAGACTCCCGGTGATCAGAGGCACCACCTCTGTCCCCACTTATTTGGAGAACTCTCCCTTCATTAACTTCTATCTTGACATCCTGTTTGTTCATCCCTGGGAGATCAACGAAGAAAACATGCACCTCTGGGGTTTCTTTCCAGTCCACTGGACTGTTCAAAACTGGGCATGCTTGTGTTGCCCAGTAGAAAGGGTCACAATTCTCAAGGGACACATTCTTAAGGTTGTCTACCAAGTTGCTCATCATAGACATTTTTATCTTGGTTGCACTAGGGCAGTGTGATGAGACACTAGATGTTACTAGTATAAGAATATAAGACAGTGCAGGAAAATGTTTGGAGGTTCGAATATGTAGTGATGCAACTATATATAATGGATTAATGGCAATTGTGATGAGCCTTAGCTTGGAATTTCTTGACCTTTCTAGTAGTTGTAAGTAGGGCCTCTGCCTCTTTGTTGTAACTACTAGACAAGCCGATTCTAGACTTACACAAGTAATCATCCAACTTCTTGAAAGAGTTATACCCTTCAAGAACCATCTTTGCCAATATGTCTACAAAGTTCCTCCTCAATTCTGTATTAATTTATTCGAAGTTTTTAATATTCTTCAGCAAACAGTTCATACATTATAAGTGTCGCTTATGCACACACATGATCTGCACTGTGCACTCACCATCAAAATCATGTAAATTGACTACGACAAGTTTTTTGATCAGATTGTGCTATTCAAGTATTGCTATTTAATCATGATTCATAATTTCAACTACTGAAAATAGTGTTAGAGTTTCTAAGTTATATAGGTCTTTTGCAAGCACTTGGATCATCTAGAGTTTGTAATCATATAGTTGGTAGAGTTTACCATATCAGTTTTTTCCTAATTATCTTATTAACACTAGGTTTTCACATCAGTGTATGTGATCTTTCCTATTCATCTACAAACATGGTTCAAATGCTGTTTATATTTTATTATATGTAGATGATATTGTGTTGACTGCTTCATATCATCGTTTCTTGCATTGCTCTTCTTTGTAAGGAGCTTGTTATGACAAACTTTGGGGGTTTTATATCATTTCTTGGGTATTGTCGTGACTCGTTCTTCCTATAGTCTTTTTTATCTCAACAGCAGGCCAGGAATTGGCTCTTGATATCGTGACACACGCTAATATGGATTTATATAAACTTGTGTCGACCCCAATGGATACAAACTCTAAGCTTAGTGTTGGTTTAGGTCCTCACTTGGCGAACGCTACTTTAAATCGCAGTTTGGCAGGTGTTCAATAGGTTTATCTTTTTATGCATGATCCTCGTGAGCCTCATTTTCATGCTTCAAGAGGACTTTTCGTTATTTGAAGGGCACCTTCTCGTATGGTTTACATTCATCTCCTATTTGTGATTAAAATGTTATGGGCTATTTGTTTTTTGTACGGTATAAATTATTGAAGAGTAAGGGGAGTTTGTCAGATTGTATTTTGCATATGTGGTGTTATTAAATTCATGTGGCATTCCACGTGGCGATTTCCTGGCGTAGCAACGCCTTTTAATAGATATAATAATAATAATAATAATAATAAATATATAGTATAGTATAAATAGATAGATCTCTAGAGGAGTTATTCTATTGTACAAGTAGCACAAAGATAAAAACACAGGTCAAAATCATCCAAGAGGGGAAAATGTGGATAATATTATTATTATTACAGGCAATTTGGCTGAAATATTAGTTTATAGGGATTTCTCACAAGATACCCTTGTACTTTTGTACAATTCACAATGTATCCTTACTCTTTTATTTTTTACGTGGTATCCTTAAAGTTTGGTTATAATTCACAAGATAGTCAAGAGTACTTTCCGGCTAAATTTAAGTTTTACTTAGATATTATCAAATCACAATTGTGTGTGAAGGGTGGGGCCTAGAATTATAGCAGAGCTCTTCTTTCAAAGAGGTGTCTTGTGAAAACTACTACGTAATTCTGTAGTATCCTTGTTATACGAAGTATGACTAGTATTAGGAAAGTTCACTAGCAGTTGAGAATTTTTGGCACCTAAGTCACGCAAGTAAGGATTCAAGTAGGTTCCACGGTCATCCTAATGCCAAAGGGTGTCTGAGTGCCAAATTTCAACTAGGTCAAACTGAATTCTCATGCAGCAAGCAAATTTTGATAGACTTAAAGACTTTGTGCGGCGTGCGGCTATAAGTAATGTTGAGCATGGTGATACATTTTGATAGCAAGAAGATAAAGCCTAATGTGCTGAATAAATTGCGGTCTGATTGTGTGAAAAGCAGTAGCATAAAAGGATTTCGACAATGAGTTTCCTTGACCTGTGACCCTGGACGAGTTACTCTACATGCTGTACTTGTTCTGGACTAGTTACTCTCAAAAATACATTCTCAGTTCTTAAGATCAATTCCCCCCCCCCCCTTATGCCATTTGTGCTTCACTTGCCAAAATTGTGTGTATTAGAAAAGCTTTGTGCAATGTGCAACGATTTTTCTTACGGACGATAATCATAAGGTGCATCTGAATGAATACTGGACTAAAGGCTGTATATGATACATTATCCCATAGTATCCAGAATACTGTCATGGACAACAATCAATCGTTGAATAAACTTTTTCTTCCTTTCTTTACACTGGTCTCTTTCCAAGTTGTCGAAAAGTCATAAATGATCTCAAGGACTAAGAATAAAAAATAGTAGAGAAACTAGTCCAAGACAAGTCAAAAAGATAAACACGGTGGTTTCGATGGACGGGAAGAGATGTAGACGAAATCGAGAATGCTGTTTGCATTGAGAATTTGCTAAATCTGCTATCGCCTACATTGCGCCGAAAAAGGTTAAGGTCAATCCTATCATTGCCAAAATCCGTTCGTGTCACTTCAGATTTGCGAACAATTTCCTGTTACATTAGAATCACAAAGTTAGTACATTTCAAATAGATTTAGTCCCTTCTAGAAGCCAGGATGTCAGAACAAAGTTGTTATTGCAAGAACAAACTTCAAGGTATACATGCTCAATAAAAGTCTAAAGGTAGCAACAAACCACAAGCGTGCGTGACTAAAAAAAAAAAAAAAAGCCTAAGAAATTTAAGAGCCACAAAGAATACAGATGTTTTTTCACATTATGTTGCTGACCTTTTTATCAATGAAACTTCAACTTTGTCACAATGTTAAGTTATCAATCCAAAATACAACATATTTTTCTCAGTTCAAGTCATAACGATTAATGACATACAACTCCAAAATCATGGCATAGAATATGTCACAAAAATAGTGTTCCATGAGAAATTAGATTTATTTTTGACTTGAGAGATCTTCAAGTAGGTGTTCCACACATACATCATGTCACGATTAATTGAGTCTCCTATTTGATATGTTATAAATCTTCAAACAGGTGTTCCACCCATGTGACAGGATCTAATGATTTTCCTATCAGATACTATAATCCTCTACCGATCTCTCTCTCGGACTCTCCCCACTTTCCTTAATAGATACTCCTATGAGAGCTACCACTCTCACACAGACAATCACAAAAGATAAACTACCCTGTTGAAGACCTGGTCGGGTTGCAATTTTAGCAGTTGTTTGCTATACATTACTAGTGTGCTTCCCCCCCTGTAGTTTCAAGAACTTCGGGCGGAGTTGCAGTAAATGTAAAGCAGGAATTAGAGTGTCAAGAAAGAACGACAACGCGCATTTCCTCAAAGATCTTGTATGTGTTTATTGAGGACAAAATTGAGGACAAAACTAGCTGCACAATTCTATTTCTCAGTTTCTTGCTCAAGGTCGAATGAGGAAGCTTGAGAAGTGTTGAAGTAGAAAAATTAAGAAAATTCTAGAATAGTCAAGAATCATCTAGAATAGTCAAGAATGATCTAGAATAGTTTAGAATGTTCTAAAATATGTAAGGATGCTCTAGAATAGTAAAGAGTGTTCTAGAATAGTTGAGAGTGTCCTAGAATCTTGTAGACATCAAAGACTAGTTCTATATAGAATAGTCTTATTAGATAATTCTAGAAAGTCTAGAATAATCCTTGTAGTCCATATATATAGGCTCCTTGGAATCATTTTGATGTACACTCTCAAACATTCAAATAAACACATCAATAACATTACAACACACTTTCTACATATCACCAATTTTTTCCTACTATTCAACACTCACAAACACACAGAGTAATAAGTGGTATCATCATGCGAGCTTCTTCCACATCAAACTCATCAACAACATTCTCTATGCCAGCACCTCCAATATTTGGAGGAGAAAACTATGACTATTGGTGCATTAAAATGAAACTCTTCTTGAGAGCAAATGCACTATGGGACATAGTAGAGAATGGCCCCCAACAACAAGTACAAGGGGTTGAGTACAACGATGCATAACTAATGAAAATAAGTGAAGATGAACTCAAAGATGCCAAAGCATTGTCTTACATTCTCAATGCTGTTAGAGACCATATTTCCGAAAATCATGCGAGCTTCATCCGCGAAAGAAGCATGGGATTCACTCCAGCAAGAATTTCATGGAGACGAGAGGATAAGAACCATACGTCTCAATATCTTAAAAAGGGACTTTGAGAATTTGAAGATGAGGGAAGATGAAGTTATAAAAACTTATACTTCGAGATTAACGGAGCTAGTTAATCAAATGAAGATTTATGGTGAAGATATCAAGGATTCAAGAATTGTGCAGAAAATTCTCGGAACTTTGACCAAAAAGTTCGACACCATTGTCAACCATTGTCACTGTGATTGAGGAATCTAGAGACATGTCAAAGCTAAAGCTAATTGGATCCTTGATGGCAAGATCAAAAATTCAAGAAAGAGTCAGAGGCTCCAACAGAAGATGCTTTCCAATCAAAACATAAAGGCAACACCTGTTAGAAAAATAAAGGTTCTCGAAACTCTGCCACTGGTCAGAAAAACCAGATGCCACCGCCAGGAGGGAAACATCCTCCTTGTGTCACATGTGGAAAGACAAATCATGTGGAGAAGGATTACTACTTCAAAGGTAAACCTCAATGTCGTAATTGCAAGAGATTTGGCCATTGAGAAAGGCAGACTTGACATCAAGTTGGAATATTTTCCATTTTTCTTGCGCAGCTAGAGCAATAAGAATTCTTACCGTGTCATGTCTTGCAACTGGAGCAAATGTATCTCCATAATCTATTCTATCTTGTTGGGAGTACCCTTTGACTACCTGGCCGTATGCTTGTTGACAGAAGGATTCAATTTGGTTTTGTAAGCCCATTTCACTCCTATCACTTTTCGATCCTCGGGCCTATCAACCAACTCCCATGTCTCATTCTTTTTTATCATGCTTATTTCTGTCTCCATAGCCTCTTGCCACACCTTGTGTTTAGATGCTTCGTCATAGTCACGAGGTTCCTCAATAACAAAGTAACATCTCTCACATTCCTTTGGATCTAAATGAATGACATGACAATTTTTGTATATGCTAGAGAGTGTTTTCTTACCTCGTGGACTGGTTGTGTTTTCTAAATCTTCGCTTGAAGATGGTGACCCACCATGTATAGGAGATTATGGTGGTGTATAAGAATCTGAATCCACGTCACTATTATTGTCACGATCAATTCTTTGATGCTCTTCATTATGGTGGTTAGGTTGAGAGAGTAGCATCACTCTTCTTTCCCTTCAACGGCAAAACCTGGTGGTTGCTCTATATAAATCTCCTCCTCAAGTTCTCCAAGTCTTTAAGAAGTTCAAAGCACATGCTGAAAACCAATGTGGCTCCAAAATAAAGATGTTAAGATCTGATCGTGGAAAGGAGTATACTTCTAATGAATTTGATAAGTTTTGTGAGGATGAAGGTGTAGAACATCAACTCACAGTTGGGTATACTCCTCAACAAAATGGAGTTTTGGAAAGGAAAAACAACACTGTTATGGAGATGGCTCAATGTATGTTGGCAGAGAAGAAAATGCCAAAGAAATTTTGGGCCGAAGCTGTTTATACCGTTGTATACTTGCTCAACAGGTTACCTACGAGGCGGTTCAAGAAAAAACTCCAATTGAAGCTTGGAGCGGAAAAAAGCCTACAGCCAAGCATTTAAAAGTGTTTGGCTCGGTTTGCTATGCTCTCATTCCATCTAGAAAAAGAAGCAAGCTTGATGACAAAGCTGAGAAAGGAATCTTCATCGGCTATGATTCCAAATCAAAAGGCTATAGGATCTTCAACCTTGATTCAGAGAAGATCGTTATAAGTAGGGATGTGGAATTCGATGAAGAAGCAATCTGGAATTGGGAAGAGAAAAGGGTTGAAAGAAGAGTGATGCTACTCTCTCAACCTAACCACCATAATGAAGAGCATAAAGGATTGATCGTGACAATAACAGTGACATGGATTCAGATTCTTATACACCACCATTATCTCCTATATATGGTGGGTCACCATCTTCAAGCGAAGATTTAGAAAACGCAACCGGTCCACGAGGTAAGAAAACACTCTCTAACATATACAAAAATTGTCCTATCATTCATTTAGATCCTGAGGAATGTGAGAGATGTTACTTTGTTATTGAGGAACCTCGTGACTATGACGAAGCCTCTAAACACAAGGTGTGGCAAGAGGCTATGAAGACAGAAATAAGCATGATAAAAAAGAATGAGACATGGGAGTTGGTTGATAGGCCCGAGGATCGAAAGGTGATACGAGTGAAATGGGTTTACAAAACCAAATTGAATCCTGATGGGTCTGTCAACAAGCATAAGGCCAGGCTGGTAGTCAAAGGGTACTCCCAACAAGCTAGAATAGATTATGGAGATACATTTGCTCCAGTTACAAGACATCACACGGTAAGAACTCTTATTGCTCTAGCTGCGCAAGAAAAACGGAAAACATTCCAACTTGATGTCAAGTCTGCCTTTCTCAATGGCAAGTCTCAAGGAGGAGTGTTGAAGTATGAGACTTTTTCTTGAATAATTAAGAAAATTCTAGAATAGTCAAGAATTATCTAGAATAGTCAAGAATGATCTAGAATAGTTTAGAATGTTCTAGAATATGCAAGGATGCTCTAGAATAGTAAATAGTGTTCTAGAATAGTTGAGATTGTCCTAGAATCTTCTAGACATCAAAGACTAGTTCTATCTAGAATAGTCTTATTAGATAATTCTAGAAAGTCTAGAATAATCCTTGTAGTCTATATATATAGGTTCCTTGGAATCTTTTTGATGTACACTTTCAAACACTCAAATAAACACATCAATAACATTACAACACACTTTCTACATATCACCAATTCTTCCCTACTATTACACACACACAAACACACACACTAACAAGAAGAAAAGAAAGAAGAATACTTGTCTCCAGATCCCAACGGGCACTACTACATCATTCAGCTGATAAGAGCAGCATTGATACCTCAGTGTTCGTTTTTTTCACATGTTTAAACCATTAGTATTAGTGCACTTCATTCTCAAACTACAAATAAAAACATTGCAAACAGAGTAAAACAATATGTGGCAGTCAACAATTCACAGGCCTCTAAGCAAACTTAACATTTCAAGCTAACCTTTAGGCACCACCCTCTGGTGACCATCAAAGAATCTGAGAAATGATACCATGAGAAGATCTGCCCATGTCCCCCTCTCTAACCACAAGAGAAACCTTCCAATTTTTTTTGCCACAGATAGATCATTTAAGATGGTCTTGCAAACCAGCTAGGCTGCAAACGAAAATTCAGTTGTCTTCAAGACTTCACTTTAAAGCTATGCCTATGTTCACTGAATAAAATCGTACATTAAAAAGCCCTTAACACCCCGTCCTTTGCATAACAAAAATGAGTAATCCAGTGTTACTATAGAGGACCTAAGGCCAGCAAATTGAATATTTCTAGAGAAAACAACATCTCATATTATATCTCCTATATTATATTGCAGAAAGAAATAGAAAGAATATCATCGAAGTTGGTGGTTAATGTAAACAACAAGGACTTTCGACTAGCTAAAAAGAGATTTATTGAAAAAAAGCGTGAAAATCATGATTTAATACTCCCGGTAATGTAAACAAGACAAATAACTATTCTCTTTTCTGAAACTATATGCACCAACCAAGGAAGAAAAGGAGAAATAGAATAGCCTATATGCTGAGAAATGATGAGTTACAGCACTAAAGTCAGAACACCATTTGCAAGTTCCTCAGGAATCACGCACACAGAACAAAGATATCAGAGAAAGCCATTGAAAAATAAGGAAGAACCAACCTGTGGAACCATGGTACATAGCATGTGTTGGTGTTAGCCTCACACTAACTCACAAGATGTTTCGAATGCCACTGGAAGTATATGAACTGAAGTAGTATCTAAGGAAAGAAATTAAGCAGAAAACAAGCATGATGTATGTTCAGCTGATCAGCACAACTAATCAACTGGATAGATTGTTAGACCGGGTCAAGCCAGCCAAGTAATAGAAGTACTGAAACTCGAGAACTATACAGGGATAAAGTTTTGTTTTATACTCTCCTTTTCTTTTCTCTTTTTCAATTGAACATCTTCCCACCCCCCCCCCCCACCCCTCCTTTCTTCTACCCGAAACACACAGTAATCCATCTATGTGAAGGTTGACCAGATGCAGAGGACGTAAGATGCTTTTCACTCACCAGATCCAACAGTATAAATTAAGTTGCTCCTTGATTGCAATCTGGTTTAAGCATCCTGGCCCCAGAGCCATAAATCACATTCTTGACCTAACAAATACTACAAAGGTATATTTCTCCTGAACCTTAATAACAACATTGTCCAAAATGACATGCACAACATGAATATTTTTCCTGGTATCTATGATTCCAGCACCACAAGTCCAGAACACATTAAAAAAAGACATGCATATGTAGCACATTTACTAGCAAACAGAATTTCTACTCCTTGTGTTTCCAACAAAGCCAGCTCCAAAATAAAATTATACTCTCCCCACGTGGTCTAGTTTCAATGTATGGTTATCCTAACTCCTAAAGCATAACAAATGAAACATAAAATTAAAAATAGGAGAAAAATATCAGCCCAAGGATACGAATGTATCAAGAAGTGCACAGCCTCCTGCATCCACCAGCCATGGCATGTTTGGCATTATCTTCGACCAATCCAGGCTATTCACTAGTATGCTGCAGAATAAATGTCTCAGATCTGCACAACAGAACCTCCTGATATATATACAAACCAAAATAAAATAGCAAAAGTGACCTAGTAGCAGTACCTGGCTACATATGTAGTATTTCCTAATAACGCAAAGATGAACATAAAAGGGTTAAGGCCCTGCATCAAATAGCCAATATGATGGAACAAGTTAGTCATCAATTTTCTCCACCAAAATATAAAAATAGCCTGCTCTATATACACTCACCTCAACATTGCCCCTTCTTATCTGCAAGTCCACAATAAGGTAGATATTAGTAAGTGATCATTATTAATCTTTCACAAGGCACAAAGGTGAAGGATTATGCACGTGTTCTGGATTGATGCACTATAATAAAGCAAAATAGGGGCAAAGTTAATTTTATTCAAGCAAAATAAGAATTCTTTTTTAACTAACTCTTTGTTAGTATCACGTTCTTTCTTCAACACCAAAATAGGAAAATGGTGTTCATAATCCTACTAGCATCATTCCCTCTGCCATGAAAAAATCTACTTCAAATCAGAACACTGGTCAAGCTTTATATGCGATGACACAAATATCCATAAGATTTCAAGGAAGTTGACGCAAAGATATAGGACTTGACACTATCACTAACTCTTCAAACACCCCATGATGTTTTTAAGTTTAAACATCGATAGTACTGTTAAGCACACTGATTTCCAGGTTTGATGTGCGAATTAATGCAGCATTATTATTGAAAAGAACAATAAACATGTCCTGCATGATACTGAAGGTTTGAAACAGAAGCAACTGATTGCGAGAGCAATGCATAAGTAACCTCCAAATGCTCGGTATATCATCTACTAACAGAAATATCCCAAGGCCAATACCACACTTCCTGCAGGCAGAAACATGCCAATCTCAATACGGTGCGAAAAGGAAACTACTCTGCAGAGCAAATAGTGTAAAGACAGAAGTCAATTAGGAAATCAACATGAGAACATTGTTCGATTGTCCGTGGAACTGTTGGGGTTCGGTGATTTTGAAATCTGAGTAATCAAAACTGGGCATGCCTTGCAACTAATTGCTAGGATGCTTTAGAAAGCATTCATGTTTCTTAAAGACTCACTAAATTCGAATGCCCATGTAGCATCTTTGTCCTTCCAAGTGTCAAGAATAAGTTTCCGGGGGGGGGGG
>CAAKMY010029624.1:0-25859 GCA_901111285.1 Corrigiola litoralis | reverse complement strand
GCTCGATTCAAGGATGTGAATAATTGACCAAACTGATGATTTGGGCTATGCCTAGGCTACTTTTTGCCCCTTTTCTTGTTTCTTTCTTCATTATATGTCTCTAGGATGCCTCCCGCAAATTTTCGTCCGATTCAATTTCGGTGCCGAAACGATTATTTTTCGTGGATTATCGTCCACAAAAACCGGCTTTTTATGTCGATTTTTGGTTTTTCGGAAAATGTTCCGAAATTGACCTAGCATGCTCCTAGGGTATACTGGAGCATAATTGTAGCATATGGTAATGTAATTCCTCCTACTTGATAGATTTACGGGGTGTTAGTTTATCGCTCGATTCAAGGATGTGAATAATAGACAAAACTGATGATTTGGGCTATCCCTATGCTACTTTTTGCCCCTTTTCTTGTTTCAGTTTTCATTATATGTCTCTAGGATGCCTCCCGCAAATTTTCGTCCGATTCAATTTCGGTGCCGAAACGATTTTTTTCGTGGATTATCGTCCACAAAAACCGGCTTTTTATGTCGATTTTTGGTTTTTCGGAAAATGTTCCGAAATTGACCGAGCATGCTCCTAGGGTATATTGGAGCATAATTGTAGCATATGGGCATATGGCAATGTAATTCCTCCTACTTGATAGATTTACGGTGTGTTAGTTTATCACTCGATTTGAGAATGTGAATAATTGACATAACTGATGATTTGGGCTATGTCAAGGCTATTTTTTGCCACTTTTCTTGTTTCATTTTTCCTTATATGTCTCTAGGGTGCCTCCCGCAAATTTTTGTCCGATTCAATTTCAGGGCCGAAACGTTTCTTTTTCGTGGATTATAGTCCACAAAAACCGGCTTTTTCAGTCGATTTTTGGTTTTTTGAAAAATGTTCCGAAATTGACCGAGCGTGCTCCTAGGGTATACTGGAGCATAATTGTAGCATATGGGCCATGTTGTTGTGTCTGTCCCATAGGACATTGATTTTGCTTTCTAGTGGAAGTAAACTAGGGGTGATGAAACTCAAATCCCCAGTAACTTTAGGTTAAAACTTAAAACTAGCCCCGGAGTGGATAAATTAAAACTCATTCATGCATTTGTCTTCGATTATAATCATGATACGAGAATGGTGCTAGTAACTCTAGTCTAGGCTGTCCAGCGTTCTTTTCTTTTACCACTTAATATGCCTATTTATTTAAAAACCAAAGTAAAGGAAGAATTGGCTCAGCTTACGTTACTCTTTGATAAAAGTGTGAAGACTCATGTAACGTGATTATAAATGCTAGATCACATATTTGAATTACTGCTCATTATGTGTTGGGCTCACGCTTCCTTGTATAAAAACTTGGCAAAATCAGATGATACGTAAACCCCAACCTTCACCCTCTTTCACCCACGTCAAGGCCAATCGCCAATTCACCATGCTAGTTACTACTAGTAAGTACACATTTTCCAGGTACCGGAAAACAAGTGAATTCTCTTTCCATATCAAAGAGTTTCTAGTGGTAATTACCAAACGACATAGAAAACTCTCCGCGCATATCATCACAGACCATTATTTAAGCACCATAGCTCTAACAAATAAAGATCAACGTAACACTACTCTGTGTTGCCTTAACAAGGGTGGAATTACATGCAGATCAAAACTCGGGGCATTAGTAGGTGTATCCCTTGACAAACATTCCCTTCTTTGCGTCTTCACTCTCCCCTTCGGCAGAGTACTTCCCCAGTTGGGCCATGGAATTTGCCTTGGCACGCACCAAAAGAGCTCTCTGGGCAGCTTCGATATTCTCTGGACGCCCTTGCCATGACTTAAGCACGCTGTTCTGTAGAGCACGGGCATATGAGAAAGATACATGCCATGGGTTGGGGCTTTGATTCATTGCGTTGAGGTTTAGGGTTGCTTCCACTTCAGATTGTCCTCCTGACAAAAACTATAGAACAGGATAAAGAAACTCATGTTACTTTAAACTTCACGAGGAAATAAACACAAAGAGGTTATTCCCTTTAAAAGTAGTTATCAGCATCAAACATCCAAACTATGGGCTACATATTTCTTTTAGCAGGTAGGACTGGCCGGTACCGAGCCTAGCCAACCAACTAATGGCTTGAACCACAATTAATTGACAACATATATACTGTGGAACGATAATCGACGAGGTTTTATACAGATGGTGAAATCAAGTGGGTTTTCAACTGTATAGGTTGCACAAATTGACATAACGCTTAACAGATAACCAACTTGAAAACCCGCAAGTCTATAAATATACTAGAAGAACATAGTCTAAGTAGACAGGTCACAAGGGTGGCGCTAACTCATATTGCATGAGAATATTGACAAGATAGTGTGAATTTATGCAAATGTCCGACCACAAGAAGGGTTTGGACAGACTTACCATGATTCCAGGAACAGCAGGAGGCACTCTCCTCTTAAGCATTTGAAGGGTAAATTTGGCAATGGTCTCTGGTGAGGCTTTCTGTTTGTGTTCAGCTCCCGGGGTTACCATACTGGGCTTAAGAAGAATTCCTTCAAACATAACATTGTTTTCAGCCAAGTAGTAGAAGACCTCAGCCCATACCCTCTCTGCCACTTCAAGAGTCCTCTCAATTGGGTGGTCACCATCAAGAAGAATCTCTGGTTCCACAATGGGCACAAGACCATTGTCCTGCAACAAATACAAACAAGTGTATCTCAGGATCCGTCTGTTCATAGGGCCATACACAGAAGACAAAAGAAGGCAGACAGATAACTATGCAGACAGGGCAAATCTTTCACTAAGATTTAGCAGAACATTAACAAGATATTTTTGAACATCTGTTGACATTTTCTTTTCGTTAAGGTAAAATTGATGTCTACCATCTAATCTGCACTTCCGCCTCAAAATCTCTTTAGACAATCATTCCAAAACATTTCACTACCTCTCTAAAAATTATCTCCTTGCACTAAAGCATGTCATATTCCTGATTTACAGTGTTTAAATATTAATGGAGGAGGGAAGAAGACTACTAGATGTGCAACTTTTACATGTGAACTTGATAAATCAAACATGCACCTTTTTTTTCCCACCTCATTTGCCAGTCCCAGAAACAGGGGAGAGAAGAAAGAAAAAAGAATACTAGAAATTCTGCTAGATTTCTTTAAAGCCCGACATAGAAGTCTATATAAACCAAGAGACTCACATCAAACAAAAACCCAACATCACCAATGGATCCCACCTAAAACAAAACAGCACCAACAAAGTTTGGTATTCATCTCAAAAATAAACATGATGTATATTTTATGTACCTGGGAAATAGCAGCATAGCGAGCAAGGCCCCAAGCTGCTTCCTTAACAGCCAGTGCAGAAGGTCCACATGGAACACTAACAACTGTGCGCCTATATTTGTGCACCCAGCCAAGCATATGCCATACATATACAGAAAACAGATGACAATTAGCTAGGGAAAATGGATTTTACATCCAACATGAAATTAAGTATCAAAAAAGAGAACAAAAATAAAATATTTAAGTTTGACAATTAAGAAAACCTCATGCTCAGCACATGAAGAAAATAGCTTACCATTTTGCAAAACGAGCACCCTGTTTGTAGTACTCAGCAGATCTTGAAGCCAAACCATCTAACCCTTGGCACCAAGATTCGTTATTTGACCCTGGCAGGGGAGACAAACCCTGCAAAGAAAGAGTGATGAATAGATGTAATATTGAAATCAAAATTTGAGCATGAGTTGTTCAATTTCACAGTGAAAGGGCGTCGGAAATGCGGATGATATATAAGCATCTCATCATACCTTGTCGACTTTGATGCCAGGAACAACATTCTCATCACGTAAACAGTCCACAAATTTCTTCCCGTCTGTTGTAGACTGATAAAGTGTTTCCTCAAACAAAATGGAACCAGAAATATAGTCACCCAGACCAGGAGTTGTCAACAGAAGCTGCCTATAAGCCTGACGATTGGCTTCAGTGTTATCCAAACCAATTGACGCCAACCTCTTTCCACAAGTTGCATTAGATTCATCAATGGCAAGGATACCTCGTCCAGGAGATGCAATAGATTTCTACAATTCAAAAGCGGAAACTGATATTGTTCAGATTAATGGTAAAAGATCCACAAAGTCATCATGAAGCACAAGACACAAAATGTTCAAATAGTTGAATGCCAAAGAGCTGACAAAAGAAGTACAGGAAGGTTCAATGTATTCGAGTACAAATATAAATTCTAAGTCTCATATTTTATACCGAGGTTCTGAAAGACTACCCTTTGAAGATCAGAACAGGGAGAAAACAATCAAACAGACTTTCACAAAATCCTTTTCAATATCAGATTTAGCACAGGTGGACGTATGCAATAAAGAGACTAAAGCTCTGGGGAAGTGGGGAGAGAACTCAAGGTTACTAAGTGTATTCAACCTCTCAATATTGTACATGGATCTCTTTCACACCTGATAAATTAGAGTTGGATCCTCAACATATGGACTTGTTCACATTCATTTAGGCCAAACAACACAGACTGTTCGAAAGGACATATTGAATACCCATGCTACATAATTGTAGATATGTAATTGAGTTTATGCGTCATATACGACACCTATTTTATAAAATTCAAGCCTCATTTTGACTAAAGTTATCTTTGGAAGCTATCAAAACACAGTGTATATTTCATCAAAGCCAAGATCTGAGTGAAACCACAACTAGTAGCTATTGCAATATAACACACTTATTTCGGAAAGCAGACTAACTAGAGAAACTAAGGACAAAGTCTCACAGTCCCTGTCACCTCAAGCACAAATAAGCCTCAAGGCATTATAGATCCCTTTTTGTGTTCTGAATTTCAGAAAGTAATGGACCAATCAATATATCTTGACAAGATAAGGAATATAAGCATTTACAGAA
Source organism: Corrigiola litoralis (assembly GCA_901111285.1). Lineage (NCBI taxonomy): Eukaryota > Viridiplantae > Streptophyta > Magnoliopsida > Caryophyllales > Caryophyllaceae > Corrigiola > Corrigiola litoralis. The sequence continues at coordinate 20,980 of CAAKMY010029624.1, read as the reverse complement.
TTAATCCAGAGCAAAAAAAAAAATTCACAAGAATAGAAAAAAAAAACATACAGCCGTCTTTACGAGCTCATCAGCGTAAGAGCTTGCAGTTGCACGGATTGGCATGGAAACTCGACGAGTTGCGAACAGAGTTGGCGATCCGCCATTGCGGTTGAAAGATTGTTGCCCCATCCATTGTGATGATGCACCATTTAGCTTCACCAAACTCATAGACGCCATTTCTGATCTCTCAGTCAACTACTGTGAAAAAAAACACAAATATCTACAGAATCTTTATAAAGTGGGTAGTAGTAGGGGTATCAACATAAAGCAATAAACAAAAGGCAAGCCGGACAACTCTGACTAAAAAAGCCAATAACAACAGCTACTACTACTATACTACTTAACCTTCCAAGTCATGAAAGAACGCAACCACCCACTAAAATAATCAAAACTTCAATTAGAATAATTACTCCCTCCGTCTCAATAGATTTGCATTATTTGTTTCTCGACACTACTTAAAGTCATACCTTGACAATTAATAACTCAATATACAAAATTGAGAAATATATATATACGTATTATTACATACAAATCTAACAATTTAATTTTTTAATTCTATACCATTACTATAAATGGTCAAAATATCCATCAATACGCAAATGGTGCAAATCTATTGGGACGGTGGCAATATGTTTAACAAATGTATCATTACTCATTTGTGATTGGGTTCGAAACATGCATGCATGGGCCTATGTACCCCAAGGTTCAAAACCCGTCTACATCATCATTACATCAGCCTACATGCTCACATAGGGTGGCAAAAAGTAAGCAGGAATACCAATAACAACCACCCACTAAAACATCAGCTTAAACAAATGTGCCCTTAATCTGATCACCCTCAAATCATATTTCAACTATCATCAACTTCCCTTAAGAACCCAATCACCCATTTCTCTAAACTTTATCAAACTGACCATACAATAACAAAACACCCACAAAAAAAAAGTATAACAGCCCTCAATAAAATTCACTTTCACAGTAAATACCACATAAAGGTCATAACTTTATGACAAATATCAGTGATCAGATCAATGTTCAATAACAAAACAAGTAAGTGGGACATAAAGTTTGAATCTTTAGCACTTTCAATACAAAATGCAGACATGCAAACAGCAAATAATAATTTTCATACTAAAAAAGACAGGGAAAAAAGGTGTAAGATGGTAAATTTCATGCATCTATAAAAAGAACAAAGATTATAGGATAGAGGGTTGGCTTACATTCAGTAAAGGCAGATTAGTGAGAGAAAAGTTGAGGAATGGAAAGTGGAGAAATGGAGTTTGGTTAATGTATGTAATGATATTACAGAAATGAAAGTTGCTTAACAACCCCCACGAGCCCACTAAGCTTAAGTCCACCTACCCTTTTTTTTCTATATTTCCATTTTTGCATTTTAGTTTTTTTATATCTAATTTTTGAACATTTTACAATAAAAGTCTTGGGAGAGACCGTCTTTTTATTATTATTATTATTATTATTATTATTACTCCTCTAAACTACTCAATTTCACATGTTTATTTTTTTACACTTGTCGAGGTCATATTTTGACTATTAATGAGTCATAAAATAAATTTGAAAACACTTATAAATCTATAATTTTTAGATTTATATATACAAAAACTTTTCTGTAAAAATATGTTTATTATTTTTTCAATTAGTATCTTGAGTTATTATAGATTCAAATAGTGTCAAAAAGGAGATGTGGGGAATTGAATGGTTAGGAGATAGTATAAAAGTACACAGAACCATGCTGACCCAATAAAGGAATATATATCAGTGATTTGGATTAGGTTTGGAAGAAGCTTGGGTTTAATTAGCTTACAAGAAGCTCGTCTATTATTATCATTAAAACAAACGGTCATTTCTATAAATTAGTGAATATTTGTAGAAGACTACTAGAATTCAAATCAACGCCAAAGTTGTTGCTCTGTCCCAATTAGAGCTATTGAGTATAGTTCGATACTTTGGGAAACCAATAGCAATAAAACAAATTATCTGAAAATAAGATATAGTTTTAAGTAATAAATACCTAGTCGTAAATTTACTTTAGTTTTTAAAAAACGCAATGGATTTTTAATATTTTGGATTTTTTTTCCTTCATACTAGGTACTTTTTAATAATAAAATGTCAAATAATTAATATTTAAACTTTATTGTTACGGTCCAACATAAAATAAAATATAGTAAAACAAACTTTGAAACCAAAAAAAAAAAAACCAAAATCCATAATATAAGACTACAACATTTTTGAAAAAATAATAATTAAAGGGATCGGATTTGAATCCAAAAACCTGGATCCATATCCAAATCCCCTCTGTAGATCTAGTCCGCACCTTACTCGTTGGGTCCGAATTTAAAGATTAGTCGGGTCAAGGATCCATCAACATCCCTAGCCTGGGTCTTAGTTTAACAAAAGGTCTAACCTAACAAGGTCGAGCTAAATTACAAAAGCTCAACAAGGTCGAGCTAATTTTGGATCAATTTTGACCTGGCCTGGTCATTACAAATTTCGATTCATTTCCGAATTATTTTGCATAATATGGTATTGGACTCATGGTCTAAATCATTTTTGCCAGGTCTAGCCACATTACACATATTTGGTTTTAAAAAGACCAAAAAAGTGCGATTTGCTAAATATTATTGTTTTTCTGAATTTGTTTTATTGGAAATTAAATCACTATACTAAACAAAGGTTAATACGAAGTACTTAACAGATATATATCTGTAAAACTAGAACGAATTGAGCTGAAATGGTCTATATTCAGTTGAATCTAACTTAAATTAATGAGGATATCATGAAATTTTTCATGTGAAAATAATATAGTTAATATTAGCTTGAAGATTAAGGCCAAATTGGTAAAGAAATTTCATTACTTTAAATTTTAGGCTACTCAGAAAGCTGAAACCCATCATCATAGCTACTCGATCATGTAGTGTGAAACAAGGTAACAGGTTAAGGATCATTCAGAATAGATCCTTGACGAAATTTTTCTCCCAATTGTTGCTTTCCTTGCTTGAACTATGTCGTAGGAAATGTAGAAGTGACTTTCAAGACATACAGATCAAACCTAACTCACGTACTGACATTGCGTTAAAAGCCTTCCAAAAGTCGTGGACAGTAGGGTTTGTTCACCATCTTTGAAACTTGATGAAGGGTTTGGTTATCAAATTGGAGCTTGGTAATCTATGTAAATTATTCTCATCTTATTGTCTAAAAAACTAAAACATTGAGCCTTTAGAATAAAAGAGCAAAAGTGAGGCAAGCAAAGAAACATAAAGTCAAGTCTTAATCCCTTAACGCTACTCGAAAACTATATTGGATCGAAAACAGATTTGAATATTAATTATTGAAAGCAAATTACCTCATAATGCTACGTAAAAGAAGCACACACTGTAACAAAAAAAAAAAGAAAAAAGAATGATCACAAATTCACAATGTAACTCCTAATTACAGACAGGTAGCTAGGTTATATATGATCATGCATGCAAGCTTGATCATAATGCATCACATTGAGTAGGAACAAAAGATAAGGTTTCCTTTCCAAGATCATAGACCACCATAAGATTCTGCTGTTGAACATTCCCGAAGATGGACATACCACTTGAACTTCCCATTGCCAAGCATAGTAATCCCAAGTTCGTATCACCAATCAAGTAATTCTGACTTGGTATGTTCAAATCTGCTCCTGTGAAGTGAAATATCAACTTAGGGACCTCCAAACTTGTGGTATCTTGAGGCATTCTGAAGCATAGATCAAGCCCTTCGGAGCCCGAATTATCCACTGGAAGCTTAATTTGTGAGATAAACGCCTGCTTGACGAGGTTGAATGCACTTTCTTCTAAGTAAGTGATTGTGGTTCCTGAATCAATGATCATTCCACCATTCCCACCATCATCTAGGGCAAAGGTTTCTTTCTTAACGGGCAAGCGAGTGGAGCCTACAGTAATCCCTTCAAGTGTAAGGTAATAGAATGAGGGGTGTGTAGGGTTTGGAGCTAGTGGGGTGGTAATGATATTTGCGTTATTATCACTACTTGATGTAGAATTGGCATTAGCTAAGGATCCCATCAATAGTGTGCTAGCACTGGACCCATCAATTGAGGTTAAGCAATATGAGAACTTGGGCTCATCTAGTTGGGACACTAGGGACAAGGGGCCACGGCCCATCCCTACTAGGCCCGAGGCCTGCGCAAACCCGTCACCCTCGTTGTCCTGCCCACACCCGAACCCGACGTTGGGGACCGAGACCTTGTTGGATCCCGACCCTGATCCAAACGTGAAGGTCTCCGAGGCGAGGGTACCTTGTGAGGAGGAGTAGTCACCATATGTGTAGAGGTATTCGCAACCACTATCACATGTAGACATAGGTAGGGCATCACAAAGGGCACTAGAGCAAGATTGTTTAGAGAAAGTGGATGATGATGAGGGATCAAATACGGGTGTAGGTTGATCAAAGCATTGCACACAAGGCTTGCATTGTGTCCAAATTAAGTCACTACCGGTATCCATGATGGCTGGAAACGAGTTGGGTGGCGTACCAATGGCTACATTCATCAAGAACTCGCCGCTACCCGGATGCACTTTGGATTCCACGGCATATGAGCCTGAGCCAGAACCCAAAGCCATTGCATTCAAGCTTTGTAGCCTCGGCTTACCACGGTGGATGCCTCTTTGAATTAGCTCCAATTTAGTGTAGTTAGACCCATGATCAACGTGTTTGAGGTCTACCCTAAACCCTACTTTGGTTGGTATTGGTGGATCAAGGAATTTTCTAGAGGAGGAATAAGCGGGTGCAACAAAAAGGTATAGCAAGGTTATTGTAAGCAATGTAACCTTGAGCAAAGAATGCATTGAATAACAACTGGTCATCCTCACTTGCAATATAGAAGGAGATCACCTAGGTGAACTGGTGAAATATATATGTTTCAGTATAAATGCTATGGTTTAGACTTGTGGTGAAGAAAAGAGGAGGCGTTTGTATATAAAGGAGAGCAAGGAAACGGTCTAAACCGAGATTGTAGATGTAGATCACGGATGAACTATATTTGAGGATATGGACCAGGAAAGAAATTAATTAACGAGGATAAGGAGTCTAGGGATTATACAACTCATTAGTTTTTTGTTGATTAGCTTGAACAAGGAGAGGTAGTTGAGAAAACTAGAGTCAGTCTACGATTGTGCAACTATATATGCACAAATCATCTCCATACGTACTCCATAATCGAATGGAGTACATGTAATTATGATGTCTATCTAGAACTCTTTACCTACTTTGTTATTGTAATGGAATAGAGTACGTAATATTCAAATTTTTGTTTAAGTAGGATAGAAATTCTTTATAAAAAATAAATTAATTACTAGTAATATCGTTAAAACGCTATCTTTGGTATTGGTAGGACCTTTATCTTATAAGATTCAGTACTATTATTTTTACGTTTATGAAAGAGATTGAACCTTTTATTTGTCCACTCATCTAGTCATGCCGGCCAAATAAAGGGATATACATCTCTGATTCGACTCGGGCTTGCACGAAGCTTGAATTGATTTAGCTTGAAGAGAGCTCGCCTCCTTTTGTCGCACAAATAGATGGTCTTTTTAAGAAATTTTCAACTATAAATTAAAAGATCAAAGTATGACATTTCCATAAAAAAAAAATTAAGAGCTTGTTGTAGCTCTTTCTTTACCTTTGGATTATGCCACAACTTGTGGGGTACTTCCATACTTGAGTATATGGTGTGGGTAAGAGTTATCAACCCTTACACTTAATTAAATAAAAAAATCATGAATGTATCGTTAATTTCTCTCGAATGTAATGAATAAATTATTTATTGGCTTACCAAACGGTATTAGAGAGCATTTTGTGTTTTTTATAAAAAGTGTACAAGTCGCACATATGTATCTAACTCATAACCTCTCGGTGAATACTTTTATTCACTGAAACATCTCTTGATTTTTACTTAAGAGAGCACTATTGACTATTGAGCACTAGTCTGAAGTATATCATGTTCATATTTTGAAGGCTACATGTACTCCGTAAGGTTTGATCCTCCATGGCAGCTTTGTACGTTCCTTTCATACCAAAAACAATAAACAAAAAATACATAGCTTTACTAGAGTACTAGATACTAACACAAGGTTAACTAATTATTTTGTAGTAGATTAGACTCATCATCGAGACAATGTATCTACATCAATCAACATGATAACCTGGTGAAAAGGCAATCAATCATGGTTGCTTTGCTGCAAGGCATCATATTATACAAGAACAAACAACAACTAATTCGAATAGACTTCCTAAACTCGCCATTTAACTTCTATGACAAACACCTCAAACCAATACAACTCATTGCCAAATGATATGGGATGTAGTGTTACTCTTAAGAAAAATTGATTAAATTACGATAATACTTACTTTGGTTGGTGGACTGTCTTCCGAAAAGGCTAGCAATTAAGGTAGACTACCTTTCTATCTGGCCTTTTGAGTACTCTTGTCTAGTTTACAAGCATTGTTTTGCATGATTTGAAGCTTTTTTCGTTTGGTTAGGTTTGAAGCATGGGCCATATATACATAATCATCTTTCTCTTGGCTAATTTGATAACGTTTCCTCTCAATATGAGGAAATTATGTACCTAGAATAACTAAAAAATTAGAGAGATGGATGTTGTATTAACCATTTAGAACAGTTGAGATACTGATCCTTACACGATTGTTTTTTCTGATCTGATTCGAGCAAAGCTATGCTCTTCAAGTTAAAATATTACCTGAAGATGACTATGGCATGAAAAATACCTGCCAAGGTAAACGGATAAAGATTTTCAACTGCGGCGACAATAGTGAACAGAGTTGTCGCTCATGCTAGACAAGCAGAAGCAGCAGCGAAACAGCCTATTATGCTCTTACAAAATAAAGAAAGAAGAAATTATGAGAAAGCAAGACATTGCTCAAAGAACATATGCAGATATGCTCTTCTTGGCATTGAAACTGTAGCATCAAATGACGATCCTTTCATTAGCAAGTTCCTAAAACAAGCATCACTCAATTAGGGAGTACTACATGTAAACATTAGTTTTCGCATAAAAACTACAGGCCCATGGCAAAGGATGCCTTTGGCTGAGCTCTGTTTTTACCCATTAGTATCCGATTGGCTCGCTCTTCTTCCTCTTCTTGTTTCTTTCTCCTAGCGGCCTCCTCCTTTTGTCGCTGAATTAACTCCAACTCCCTTTGGCGTTCCTCCAACTTCATCTGAAGTTCTAGAGCTTCTTTTCTTTGAGCCTCTTCTACTCTTCTTCGGTTCTCTTCAAGCATCTTATCGAGTTCCTCCCTCTCTCTCCGTTCTTGTTCCTAGAGAAGAGTCCCGTATAAACATTAGGATGGCAGTCATATAAAGACAGAACGCACAACCAGAGAACATTTTGGTGGATGAAATCATAATGAAAGAAAAAACAAATAAGGCTTTAATCAAACCCAAAATAGTAAAGTAATTAAGGCATCAATTTTATTTTATTTAGCAAAAAAGGAAACTTAATTTGATGGAACTAATACCAGAAACAACAAACCCTAAACTTTTCTATTAACAGACAGCAAAATAGCAGGCTTCAGGGGGCAACCATATGTAGACAGTCCCCTACAGCCCAAAAGATTAGATACGATGGTTATATCTAGTCCTTGGTAATCTAACACTTCAGAGGCTCTATACAATTACAAACTAAAACTACATAAATTTCACCAGTAGCATGCAGACAGGTGCTTAAGCAACGACTACCAATACGCCGAAGAAAACAATTATTTTTAAATACAATATGTACTCACTTCTTTTTGCCTTGCCTCCATCAGAACAGTCTCCTTCTCTTTCTTAAGTTGAGCAGCCACATCATCAAATAATTTCTTCCGTCCTTCCTCTGTGCGCCTTTCGATTTCTAACCTAACTTCTTCGGAATTCAGCTTCTCCTCGACATGCTTCCGTATAGCTTCCTCAATTCTCTTTGCAGTTTCTTCTTCTAGTAGTTTCAGTTCTACTTCATGTTGAATCCTAAATACAGTAAACATAAGTCAGGTATGCCAGCAGTAACCCACAGAGCAGCAAGCCGTAGAAATTTATCTGAAATCATATTAGCAGCAAATCATCCCATTGCATGTTTATACCTCCCTTCATGACAATAGCATCTTCACCAGTCAGAAAAGAGCTTTAGCCTTCGGTAAGGTAAATGGCTTACATAATTATCCACACATCAGCAAGTCCCACACTAGCTTATGCAATTAATCATATAATGCATACCTTTCTAATAGGTGTCTGGATCCATAACACATCAGATTTTAACACTGGGAACAGTAGATAAACGACGCAGCACTAGATCATCAAAATAACAAGTTGAACTATAGCAGTAGCTTCCTTCAGAAAGCCCCGTAAAGAAGTTCAAGCAACCTGTACCATATTTAGATCTAATTATAAATCCAACAGAAAGCACATATCAGTATCAGCTTAACATTTGTCAAACAATCCTACTACCTATCAGAGAGACACCTTAGAAAAAGAGCCAAGCCTGAACAAGGTAGCACATGAAAGCAGAGGCATGATGGAGGGTACGGTAGTCATTTAATAACCTACAATGGCAAAATGGTACACTAACAGGATTGGGGGGTTTATAAACTTATAATAAGCTGAGTGTAGAGAAGGACTTTATAATGGGTGACTGCTGCAAGCAATCCGATGAAGGTGCTAGCGACCCCTTGACCAACACAATCATTCATAAGAGACAGGATTGCCTTGCGTATCATATGTTAAAGGTGGTGGTTGCTAGCTACTAGTTTGCTACCAACGAATTGAAACACACATTTAGTACGAGTTCTTCAATCAGTTGCTACCCCAAGGGCCAAGGGGGTACGTACTTAAAAATACCATGTCTGAAGTATGAAGGTAGAGAAAAACTCTTAGATGCCAACAGCTTTAATATGCACTTCTGTGCAGTCACCAAGCATCAATCCCTAACACCAACACACAGGAAAAAGAAAAAAAAGGGATGACTGGACATATAGGTAGGCAGGTAGCTACATTATGATGATTGAGGTGTCATGCCCGCACCTATTCAGAATTTCAGATTCATAAAATTTCAGAGTAAACTCAGCTTTCCACTAGTCTCGACTATTTAAGAGTACGGTTTAGCTCATTGCACATAAGAAACATCCTAAATGGGTTGCTAACATATGGACACATGTTGTTTCTATAACCATTGCCTCATTTGAAGCCATACAAATTCAACTTCTCTTCTTCAAGCTAACACAAAATGGCAAAGACAACTGTCAGTAAACACCACCCAGAAAGGATCCTGCCATTGGTGCTTTCTGGAGAGGTTAAGATGAATGCTCCTCACTCTAACTGGTTGAGACTTCAGACTAGTACAGAACCAGATAAGATCTAGACAAGTACAAGTCATTACTGGTCACTCAGAGCATAAAAATAATGCTTTACTGATTCTACCTTTTCTTCTCTTCTTCTTCCTTTTTCTGTTTTTGTATGGTGTCCTTGCGCTCACGCGATGCAACACTTGGACTGCGTGATTTTCGTGAAGCAGACACTGATGAGCTCCGACTTCTTCTTCTCCTGTGACGCCGTGGTGTTGGAGAACGGCTCTTACGTCGCCTTGTGGGCGAACGGCTTCTACGACGACGTGGGGAGCTTGATCGGCTCCTCCGTCTGCAAAAAATAACATTACCAGTAAATAACAGTAACAGTAAGTTAATATCCGCTCCTTTGGAGACATCTGATTTGAAAAGAAAAAAAAAAAAAAACAGTAAAGCTAAATTTACGAATGGAGCATGTAGCATGTAGCAGATTACAGATTTGGAATATTAGTGTTTAACTAGCATAGCATATTGGGTTCTTTTAAAACTGGTTTAGTAAAAGTTTGACTAGAACATAGACATATTTATAGCAAAAACCCAGTATGCTACTTGATATACTGATAGATAGCATTCTGGTAATCAGCAAATTGAGGACAGCATGCTAATTCAATAAGCTCATTACAAAACACTTTGATGAGCATCTGATTATTAGACTCGGCGTGCACTTTGTTGACCACCCCCTAATTTGGGTTTGTTTGCTTTATAAATTCCAATACCAGTACAGGATGCCTACATGGCTACATGGAAAGATATCAAGTACGTTCCAGGTTCCAAGCCAAATCAATAGAACATTTACTCTGGGAACAAAGAGGTTATCTTGAACATGCATTCATACTGTCTGAGTACACTTATATTTCACATATATTCTTATCACATGGACCTTTCCAGCTACATTGATGAATTTTCAACAGTAAATTTGACTCATATCTGGACTCTCACAGATTCAAATCTATGATAGAACTCATCTCAAACTTCCAGCTTATTTTACGTGTAATATTCAAGAAGAATTATGTGCCATAAACAATCAAGTCACCTAGTAATCTTATTAGCACTCTTTAAAAATGGAAATGACAATTGTCACACTAGAATAACGCTTCAGTGCACTCAATCCTACCAAAAGTGATTTCCGCGATGCCAAATTTTGAAAAGAAGAGCCGAACAAGTCGCACCCAAAAACCCGAGAAATCACACCTCCATAGCTAGCTCAGAATGCAACTTGGCCTCAACAAAGCACACTTCATCCCCAGCAACTATGAAGCTAAAGCAACCAGCTCACCAGCTGACCCAATGGCCAATACATTGAACCTATACCACCTCAATTTCAAAGCTCTCAATCCTCGCGCAACTTTGTTTCTGGCAGCAACATGTAATTATGTAAAAGTGTGCTGCGCAGAATTATCATGCAACTAAGCTTAGTAACCCTATGACACTATACACAAACTCCGAGTTAAAAGATCCAATCCCTTCAAAAATCGAGTATAAGTATATGCACCACTTCCTCACAGCTACATCTACTACTACTAGTATCCACAGACTCAAACCAAAGCATTCGATAATCGATACCAAGACATACAAAAAAAAACCTAACCCCTAGTTAAAATACCATGACACAAAATCGAGTATAATCCATCCACCATTCCGACTTTCCGAGCAATACGACCGCCACAACAATTTTTGTGCATATAGTATAACACTACACTTCATAATGGAGGTCTCCTCTTTTGGTTTAAAGTGGTCGCTTTTTATTAAGTATTAGTAAAAGTGATCACTTTAACTCAATTTGTGACCATGCCGTCTTTCTAATAATTCGCGCTTAAGACACGTTGATATGCATCTATCAGCCAAATTACTAATAATGGTAATTAAACATATAATTAAAAAGTAAAATTGCAAAAATGGCCAAGAATAATACAGTTGGAAAACTAGCTACCCAATAATTCCCAAATAATTAAATCTTACTATAAATGAGAACCCTTTTGCAAATTGAAAAGTATACAGCTGGAAAATAACAGGCAAGCTGAAAAAATAAAAAAAATTGAAACTAAAAATAAAAATGAAAGAAGTGATTATACCGAGAATAAGGGGACCGGGAGCGGTCCCGCCGAGAACGGCGGCTGTGACGGTGGGTCAACGGTGACCGGGAGTATCTCCCCCGCCGATAAGACGGCGACCTGGATATGCTCCGAGCCATTTTCTTTTATTTTCATCAATTTTTTCTCATAAATTATGTAAACATTGGGCTTTTTTAATTATAATTAATTAATTATGTTAGTATGGTCGATTAACTGTGGGTATATTTTTTTATTTTTTGGGCCTGAATAGTTATTCTGTGTATATGATAACGAGCCCTCTACTAGGTTTGTAATGAGCCCATAGGAAATGCTATAGAAATGTTAGCCTTTCCTTCTTGTTTTTTTTTTTTTTTTATAAGGAAAGAAGTCAGAGTTGGCCTCTATAATAGATCAAAACTCAATTCATGTTTTCGAATAAGAGAAGCTAAGTGAATATTAAATACATCAAACCATCTAGTAAGCATCGATCTTGAATGACCTTTATTCGCAAGGATAACAGCAACCTTGTTAGCCCCTCGAAATAGACATGATTTCGTTGAAAAAGGCGATGTCATGTTTTACGTCGGTAACAATGTTGCCGATTTTCACATGGTGGGGTCCACAAACCACTAATAGCGTTGAAAATGCTTATATTATCTCGTTGCATGACAATTTTCTTAATACCAAAGAAATTCGAACCCTAAATTCCTTCTCGTAGTGCAAGTGATTCATCTAACACTATATTAACAAAATTGTGAACTTTGTCTCCTAAAATCTTCATTGCACCATCATGATTCCTAATAATATATAAATCCTATTGTATAGCTCCCATCATATGTTACTACTAATTTCGATTCAGCTAACCATAATAACTTTTGATTAATTACTACATTGGTCAAACACAACATCTTATTATCACTTCATTGAGTTATATTTGAAAATATGGTTGATACAACTAGGTTCGGGTTAGACGCAGTTATTTTAAATATAAGTGATTTTTGGTTTATTATATGAAATTTCAAATGCATATAATTCCATTTCATGTGAATTAGCTATAGATTATTTGGTTGCATAAAGATACTCTAATAGAGTTTTCAATATCATAGAGAGTCGACTCGTGGGAGAAATTTATGAAAGATACACTTGCATAGCATACCGGTTGACAATAAAGAAAGATAAAAAAAATGGCTTCATTCAGGTAAGTTAAGTATACTTTTATGGGGGAAATCGAAAAAGTGTAAGAAATTATGGCTCTTGTGGTTTTGTGCACCAAAAACTCTATTGTTTGATAATTCATGTAAATTCCAAAGTCACATGGTTTGTATGAGCAATGAAGCGATAACTAATTACTATGAACATTTGATCATTGTTGTTTGTACAGTTTTCCAATTAGATAAAGTTTGGGTCGGGTTTATCTCCTAGTTGGACGATGGATTTCTAGTTACTGGACAAACTGAGTGTATTTCGCAAATGAGTTAACTGATCCTATTTGTAAGAAATTATCAAGTTAAGTAGTGTTTTAGCAAAAGTTAGGTCAAGTTCTCTTTAACTCATATTTTTGTTTAACTGAAAAAAAAACAAAGTGCAAGTAATTAATTATTGGAGGTTATGTAAGAAAATTAAAGAAATTGAAATTATAAAAAAAAATGAAAATCAAAAATAATTGAAAGGAACTAAAAATAATTGAAAAGAACATGAAAAGAATATGGTCATTGTCTAATTAATTATCATCACCTCTTCTTTTCGTAAACTGGATAATATATCGATCAATCCTTATTCTTTGATTTATCCACAAACCATCATATCTCAACTCAATGAACATTGGCAAACATTTTGAGCAAGTACACCTATTGATATTGCCAACAAATAAACATTCAGATACAAAATCTATCACTCAACTAATTTATGACAACCATATAAATACAAAAAATAATCGTGATTATCACATACATACATGTCTAGCTAGCACACTTGATTGACTCACTCAACCAAACCACAGCACAAGTACACAACTCACCTCATCATTGCCAACTCAATCAAACCATAATCCCACTAGATAAAACTCTAGTACCAACTTGCATTACAACTTGTATTTTCATTTTCCAGCACCAACATTTGTCAACAAAAGAAGGCCGAATAATAATAATACTATTATCAACAACAACAACAACAATTAACAACAAAAAATCCGCACATAGAAAGTATAGAAAAAAGGAAAGACAACGGACTTGCTCCCAATACGCCAGCCAATCACAAATAATAACAACACTCCCCCACCTCTTCACCCTTTACGTGTCACCCCCTCATTCGCCCAACTAATAACCATAATCCCGATCCTACCCTTTCACAACCCAAACCCAAACCCGGCCTTACCTACCAAGACCCGATCCGGCAGCCAATCACAAATAATAACAACACTCCCCTACCTAGGGATGACAACTCCACCCGCACCCATCGGTATCAGGTTCACCCGAAATTAAATGGGGTAAATACGGGTGACATTTTTAGAAAGAATTACGGATCGGATATGGATATGGGCGAATTTTGGGTCGGAAGTTTCACCCGTTTATTCACCCGTTGGATATCCAAATAAATAAAAAAGTCATATTTAAACGTTCACAAAGTACAAACTATTATATTTTATTATTTTTTATATGGATTAGTAATAAAAAACCTTAGCAACATTATTATTATGTATTTTCAATTTGCCATGCATGATATCTTATACGATTTTATTTTAAGTTACCATGCGAGGTGAATTTTTGATATAAACTAGAACTTTTTTTATTTTATATTATATCCATCGGGCACCCGCTTCACAAAATGGATACGGATATGGATATGGATGGATGAAAAATATATAAATAGATATGGATATGGCTTCACCTGCCCCATAGGCCATATCCGTCTCATTGCCTTCTCTACTCTCACCTATTCACCCCTTACATGTCACCCCCTCATTGGCCCAACTAATAAACGTAATCCCCAACATACCCTTCCCGATCCAAACCCGGCCACCCCGACCCAAGACCCGATCCAGTAGTACACAAATAATAACAACAACACTCCCCCACCTCTGCACCCCTTACGTGTCAGCCCCTCACTGGCCCATCCAATATCACCCGACCCAAACCCGCTTCCCCTACCCAAGACCCGACCCGGTGGTTTCGGGTCAGACAGCTGGAGACAGGCTGTCAGCAACCCAAGTAGTTTTTTTTCTCTCTCTCATACTTGTTCTCCCTTTTCTCTGGTCCACCACTTTTTCTTGTTTCCTCTCTCTCTCTCTAATTTTTCTCTCTCTAGACAGGTACTCACAAGGAACAACTTTTTTCATCGGAGTACATACCGCCGTTCATTTTTTGGTATAATTTTTTTTATTTTTTTTCCTGACCTCGATCTGTTATTTTTTGTGAAATCTAGGTTTTTTGAGGTTATATGTACTTGCAATGCCTGATTTCTAGGGTTTTGATTTCGTTATATGTTGTAACGGCGTGTTAGTTTGATTTTAGTGTTGCTGATCTGTTGTTGTTATGTTCGCCGTTGGATGTTGTGGTTTTCGAGGTTATGAGATGATTTTGTGTGGTTATTTTCTTGTTTTGAGGAGGAATTTGGAGTTTATTTGGCGAACATTGATGTAGGATTGCAGTAGGTGTAGAAAGGCGGAGTGATGTTGAGTAATATGAGTGAGTAGTTATATATTAGTTGTAGTGAGTGCGAATTTTGGTTAGGTAAGAGGGAAGTTCGGCCGAGAGAGTGTCAACAAGTCGCGGCTCGCGGTACGGTAGAGTGGAGTTTGTAGCTTGTTTTTGATTTTCTTGAGGTGGAATTAGGAGTCTTGGTGGTGAAAATTGATGTAGTATTGCAGTAGGTGTGGAAAGGTGGAGTGATGTTTAGTGAGGATGTGTAGTGAATGCGAATTTAGGGATTAGGTGTGAGGGAAGTTCGGTCGAGAGCGTCAATGAGTCGCGATATATGAGAGTGGAGCTCGGGAGTTGTGCGACTGCTTGTGCGTGTTTTAATTTTGTAAGGAGGAGTTTGGAGGTTGGGTGGCGAACATTGATGTAGGTGTGGAAAGGTTGAGTGATGTTCAGTGAGAATGAGTGGAAATATTAGTCGTAGTGAGTGCGAATTTAGCGTTAGGTGAGAGGGGAGTTTGGTCGAGAACGACGAGTCGCGATGCGAGACTACGAGAGAGTGGAACTCAGGAGTTATGTGACAGTTTGTACTTAGTAAGCTTGTTTTGATTTTTTGAGGAGGAATTTGGAGCTTTGGTGGCGGACATTGACGAAGGATTGCTCGAGGTGTGGAAAAGTGGAGTGGTGTTAAGTGAGGATGTGTAAAGAGTGCAAATTCAGGGTTTGGTGAGAGGAAAGTTCGGTCGAGAGCATCGACGAGAGAGAGTGGAGCTCGGGAGTTACGTGATAGTTTGTAGCTTGTTTTGATTTTGTAGGGAGGAATTTGGAGGTTTGGTGGCGAACATTGATGTAGTTGTGGAAAATTCGAGTTATGTTTAGTGAGAATGAGTGGAGGATGAGGGAGTGGAAGTATCTGTTGTAGTTAGCGGGAGGTTAGGGTTAGGGTCAGAGGGAAGTTCGGTTGAGGATGTCAGATGAATCGCGATATGAGAGAAGGTAAGTCAGGAGTTCTGAGACGGTTTGGCGGAGTTTTAGTGGTGAGCATGAGTTTGGAATTGTAGGTAGGTGTGGGTTCGGAGTGAGGTTAACTCGAAATTAGTGGAGGATGGGGAAGAATTAGTTGTAGTTTTTCGATTTTTGGTGTGGGAGAGAAGAAATTTCGGTCGAGAATATCGAACTAGTTGCAGTATGGGAGAAGGAAATTCGGAGGCTAAACAAACATTTGTGTGGAATTGTAGTTAGGTGTAAGTTTGGAGTGAGGTTAAGTGGCAATTAGTGGAGAATGACAAAGACTTAGCTATGAGTGCGATAATAGGTTTAGGTGAGAAGGAAATCAAGTTGAAACGACAACAAGTCGGGATTTAAGAGAAGAGAATGTAACGCAAGAGGAGTATATATATTTTAAATTTGTAATATTTTGTAGCTTATTTGGCGTGGTGAACATTAGTGTGTAATTTGTTGTAGGTGTGAGGTTGGATTGTGGTTAATTGACAACAAGTGGAGAACGAGGAAGCTTAAGATGTAATTAGTGAACTTTTAGGTTTAGGGGAGAGGAAGATATTTGGTCAGAATCGGCGACAAGTTAAAACTAGAGAACGTAGCATAGGAGGCAGGATGAGCATAATGTTTTTTGGAGAGTACTTTTATTTAATTAGCTAGTACCATTCCAATGTATCTTTGGTAGGTGTTGTGCACTCCGTAGTTCAGGGTTGTGGCACAGTGGTTGCTCCAAAAGCTCATATGAGTTTGTGTCAGTATTTGCTAGACTCTGGATAAGAGGAAAATCAGAACTTTGTGACACTCAGTAGCAGGATATTGGTGTAATTCTAGGCAACCATATAATGCTTAAATGATACATCTGTTTCTATCTGTTAGAGGAAGGTGAAAAGTTTGTAGCTTTTTGTCCCCCTTAGCATGGGAATTGGTAGAGCAGAAGGAATATATTTCCTGAGGAATCTTAAGTTAGCTGCAAGCATTATTTCAAGTAGGTATCTAATTTTGTTCCTACTCGATTTGTCCAGGTTGGTTTTTAGTTTTGGAAGCAGAGCCTGTTTGATATTGACGGGTTAGATTGAAGGAGCTTGCTGCAGTTGTCTGTCAGCCTGGAAGTCTTTCCGTATCAGACAGTGCATTGCAAGGTCTGAGCACTTAATTTGCCTACCGAGGGGGATACGAGTCAAATACGTACTGATTAATAGTTCAGAAGGGGTTTATGTCACTTGATGCTGCCAGGGTTGCTCAATTTCATATTGAGAAGGGAACTTTGGCTTTATCATAAGGCCGTTTTCCGTCTCCATGCTGGCAGAGAGCATGCGTGGAATTTGTGCTTCGGGTAATGCCCCTGACCAGTCAAGCCGTCGATGCACTCGGTGTGGTGACAATTTGTCTAGTGGTGCTCCTGGTACTTCTTGGCCTGTTTTGCATAGTCTACACATTGTATTTCCGCGCTCGCATTCAGAGTTCAGGCCTCACTCAACTCGGTTTCTTTAACGGGCCTTGGATTGTTCGGATCTTTTTAATTTTGTTTGGAATATGCTGGGGTGCTGGTGAAGTGGTCAGGTTAAGTTTCTTTAGGCAGGAGGGTAAAGTTTTTCATTCGCTAAGCCACAAATGGCAGGAAGACATATGCAAGATATACATCGTATCGAATCTGGGGTTCACAGAACCATGCCTGTTCCTCATCATGGGGTTTCTGTTACGTGCATCCCTAAATTGGAGGGGCTCAGAGATACTGAACCAGAAATGGAACTTCAAGACCATCGGTTACGTCCTGCTGTTTTGCCTCCCAGTTTTTGTCTTGGATCTCATTTTTGTATTGGTGGCCCCGAAACTTCGGAAAGGAAAGATTAGTGTGCTGAGACGATTGCCAGATCAATTCACGCGCACATATTTGTCATTGAGTATATCAGGCCGACCTGTCATTGCTTGCACTTACCCCTTGCTCTGTACACTACTACATGGGCTGTTTGCCACCGTTCTAACCACTTACCTGCTATTGCTTGGGAGGCGGATGGTTGTGTCGGTCATCAACAAGGGGTTGCAGAAAAGAGTTTACATACTGATATTCCTTGTTTCCAGTTTCCTCCCTTTAAGGGTTCTTTTGCTTGGTTTTTCAGTTTTGGCTAGGCAGGAGCATTTTCTCTTCGAAGCTCTTGCCTTTTCTGGTTTTCTTGTGCTTTTATCTTGTGTTGTAGTGGGTATTTTTATGCTTGTTTACTTACCTGTTGCGGATTCTTTAGCCCTTAACAAGGGTCGGGGTTTGCGGGGTGTAGAGGCTGGGGGAGGAAGTTTGTACACATCCGCTGAGGACTATGCTGATTCCATTTCTCTAATTGCTGCCAGCCAGAGCCATCTGGAGACCAGCACAGCCACAAGCCTGGGAAGAGACTCTGATGCCTCGACCAAACGGGGTTCCATTTCTTTCCGGACTATGATCAAAGACGAAGCCTCTTCTGCAGGTATATATGATGAGGAAATGAGCACATTTTCTCCAGGCTTCAGGCTGTTGTCAGCTTCATCTCCTGGTTCCCCAGTTGCCCCACTGAAGCTTTCTACCTCGGTAGTCTGAGGAGACTTCATTTGGGTAAAGTAAGGCAGAAGAGAAGCTTTTTTAGTTCTCTTGTGTTGATGTTACAAGGGTGCATATGTAAGAGCAATTGTTCTGACAATTAATAAGGCTGTATCTGTTTATAGAACAAGGAAATGCCACCCCCTTCAGCTTGATAATCACTGAGTTAAGAAACATCATTTTTGTCTCTGCTCTATTTATTCTTTTCTCGTAAATAGTAAAAATATAAAGTGCTTTAGTAATTTTCAAAAAAAGAAAAAAAGATTGCTTTAGTAAGAAAGGAATGTGTTTCTATCTTGCATAACAAGGTACGAAGTTGGAAAAGAACTGATGTTGAAAAAGCTTTATCATTACTTGTCATTTCACAAACTACAACTTGTTTCAATCATGGTTCGTGAGGATACAAATTACAAGTAGATACAAATTGGCACCATCTATTGTTCACACCCTTGGTTACATTTAGACCATTGGATTGACATCTCAAATTTCCTCATATGATGTACTGTCATGGGATTGTGAGAATAGACTTTCCCATACATAACTCTGAGAGATCAGTGGACAATTCGTTTTGTCATGTATTGCGCAGCACTTGGCAATCTCAGTAAATCGTCTGTTTAGACAGGCACTCCAGCAATAGAAGCAGAAATAGAGGAATCGGGGGAAGATACATGTGCAAAATAAATAAACAGCTATCGCTCACGATTAATGAAACGTGATACTCTCTCAATTTCCTTCATGATCATTTCCTTTTCCTCTTCAAATTGCTCATCTTCGGCCCCTGATCACAGAACAAAGGACAATAAAATTCACAACTAAATGAAGCCATTCTGATATCATGGCTGACGAATTTTGAACACAATCAAAGGGTTATTTCTGACCTTTCCCAATGGAGAGACTGCGCAGAAGATCCACTAACTTCTCACAATTTTTTGCCAAGATGATTTTGATATCATGTGTCTTGTTAGGGTTAGCAACGAACACCTGAAGCACACCAAAATCAGCAGATCAGACGCTAATTCTTCTGACATAATAAAATGATATGGTGGTAGCCAGTAGGTCTCTGACTTTTCAAAGCTAAAGGGAACCAAAAATTTCAATTCTAAGTTTATAACTTAGTACCTTGAAAATATGGAAGGCAGAAAGCTGTATATTTTTACTTGAATCCTGTTCAAAACAAAATTTCAAGGGAACTGAAGGTCAGCAACCTGAATGATCAACAACTTCAGCAACTTCAGACCAATTTAGCACATCAAACCAATTATTACATCCGAAACTTTAAATCAATCACTATTTTACATTGGTAAACTAAAAATAGCATTCTGCCAGGCAACAAGATAGAAAAGGTCAATTTTTATAAGAAGATAATTTTGACTTTACTAGGGAAGTGAATGTCCAATTGTGGTAAAAGGCTATGCTCCCTGGCCAACCTTGGTAAGTTTGGGAAAATATTAAAAGCTGAACAAGGTACATGCATTTGTCTCATTCATATTAAGCACAAGACTTCTAGCAGTTTGATACATAGGTCATGACAAGCAATGAACTGTACTATGGCAGCCTGGCAGGTCCGTTTCCTTCTAGTTGTCCAGAAACTGACAGAAAAGTAGCTATGATAACGTCCAACAAAAGTAGCTACACATAATAGATAGCAAGTCCACAATAAGCAAACAGAGTCTTCAAGCAGCTAACTGGCTTAAACTACGATACATTCTAAATGTCCGCTTCATGGAAGTAACGGGGAAACAAGAGTGCAGACATTCCACAACCAACATAGCGGACCAACAGGTGGAGAAGAGGGGTGGGGGCAGCAGAGGAAGAGACCACATATTTAAGTCAAAAATACCTTCAACAACGTCATGATGACTTTTAAATACCGGATTTCCAGAATATACCGCTTCATTATGTGAGAATTTGGAGGCTCCAAAAGAAAATCTGAGAGCAGCTACTACCAATCAACAAAACTCTATTAGTGAAGTAAATTAACTGCATTGTATGTAAATCACAACTAGAACTTTGTTGAGAAAAAAGGACAAACAAGATTTTAATATCAACGTACCTTGAGTGATTGTCTTCTCGTCACATAATTAGGGGACATCAAAAGCTTTTCGTACATTTCAAAGAACTGTAACAGTAGATAGTAATTAGAGCGAAATATTGTATGGCCAATAGAGTATAATACCGTAAAAGAGGACACTATAGCTTTGCATGGAGTCCAAGCACAGAATAGACACTATTCTTGTGTGTGTGTGTGAATTTTTTTTTTTTGGTGGTGGTGGTGGTGGGTGGGG
>CAAKMY010029613.1:0-18814 GCA_901111285.1 Corrigiola litoralis | reverse complement strand
TGAACAGGACTATAATTTTTGATGAACGTGACAATAATTTTTGATGAACATGACAAGAGCATTTGATGAACGCGAAAAGGGGTGCATGTGGAAGTGTGGTCTCGGGTCCATAGTATAAGGATACGGAAACAATTGTACAAATATGTAAGCAGATCATATTATAAGGAAACAATAAATATGTTCTAAAAATAGAACAAATAATTTGTGAGCCATATTTGGTACAAAACCGAGAAATTTAATTTTCATGAACCCAATTTTATTGTTTTTTGTACATAATATTAAGCCTTATGACAATTTGATACCGTACAAGTTTCAAATCCAATTTTGAGAGACACAATTTCGTACAAAAGCTACCGCTCGTTGCTCCCCATCAGATACTCGAAAAAATAGCTTTAGAAAAAAAATCTTTTAAACATTTATATTTTATCTAACCGCACCCGAAAAGCTACTTATCAAAGTAGATCGACTCACTCAATCCATTAAAAATTACTCTTTTTACATCGTTATCAACTTTTCTTGAATTTGACCGAATCCATCTTCCCTAGTGAAAATGACCAAATCCATTTTAAGATTAATTCAAGTCTAAACCCAAACTAGTTGTTATACACTTAAACCTCACTCACCATTAAATTATGCATTGAGGCGAGTCCCTAAACTGTTCATAAAGGTCACGCCCGTAATTTTTAATGATGAGTCGAGTTATTAATAGGTCAAAATTAAAGGATTATGGCCGATCAAAGTCATGAAAAAAAATAAACAATAACATAACCCACCACCCGCCCTACTTTACCCCACGATATATTATACTTTACCCGGAGTAGTTTTGAAAGACCAGCCCATTCAGGCCCTTTTTGATTGAATCCATCCTATCCAAAACCTGCATCACATGAATTTTATTTTCCTTAAACTAAGTTGTATTAGTAATCCAAAGGGTATCAACATTGTATGATTGATCCACCATCCACATACAGATTAGAGCCCAGTCCAATCCAAGTAAAAAGAAAAAGAAAAAGAAAAAGAAAAAGAAAAATGAAGCTTCTGGAAAGGAAGTTTCTCCATCTTCTGGCAACTTCCATGGACCCCACCCCACCCCCCCTTCCCTATCCGTTTCTTTCTCCTTTTATTTCCATCATGATTTCCCTCCCCACCACGAACTTTCTAGAACCATTCCTCATTTCCACCTACTACCTTTTCTTCTCTCTCCACCCATTCCCTCATCACCCTACCATATCCTGTAACCCATCATCATACATATTATATATATAGATATAGATTATTTCCTAATGCTCCCGCCAGTGCCAGCGGAGCAAAACGGCGACTCCAATGTCGCCGGCGGTGGTGGAAGCGGCAGAGGAGGGAGCGGGAGCGGGAGCGATACGCAACGTACGCTCCCGACCCCGTTCCTTACGAAGACGTTCCAGCTTGTGGATGATCCCGGGGTTGATGATTTGATCTCCTGGAATGATGACGGATCTAGCTTCGTTGTTTGGCGTCCTGCTGAGTTTGCTCGTGATTTGCTTCCTAAGTATTTTAAGCATAATAATTTCTCATCCTTCGTCCGTCAACTCAACACCTATGTATGTATATACATACATTTTGCTCTTATATTTATCACCATATCGTATCATCTATATATGTTTTCGCATTGCGAGCGTCATAAATAATCTGATTCGTTTTCATTTACAGGGATTTCGGAAAGTAGTGCCGGACAGGTGGGAGTTCGCGAACGACTGCTTCAAGCGCGGCGAAAAGGCGTTGTTGAAGGATATACAACGCCGGAAAATATCTCCGGTGCCTACATTGGCGCCGGTGCCGGCGAGTAATGCTACGCCTGGTTTGACTACTCCGGCGTCGCCGGCGGTGGTGACGGTGGCGGCGGTGGGGTTGGGGGGGAGGACGGTGTCGCCGGCGAATTCCGGCGACGAGCAGGTGCATTCGTCGAACTCGTCGCCGGCGCCGGCGATTGCGAGAACGACGAGTTGTACGAGCACGGTTGAAATATTAGAGGAGAACGAGAGTTTGAGGAGGGAGAACATGACGTTATCGCAAGAGTTGAATCATTTGAGAGGGTTGTGTAATAATATATTAGCTTTGATGAGTAATTACGCTGCCGGGAGCCAGGATAGCGGCGGGTTGCCGGAGGGAAGGCCGTTGGAGTTGTTGTCGAAGCCTTCGCCGGCGACGGTGGTTGAAGCGTGCGTTGTTTCTAGCGGTGGCGCAACCGAGAGTGGCGGAGAGAGGGGTGAGAGTGGCGAAGGGGAGGGGGACACGTGGTTGTGTCCGAGGTTGTTTGGGGTGACTATAGGGGCGAAGCGCGTGAGGACAGAGGCGCGTGAGGATGATAATAATAATAGTGAGGAGGTCAGGGAAAAGGAAAAAGAAAAAGCTAGTGTTGGCAGTTTCGAGGGGAGCGGTCCGGTGCAACCGCAGCCAAAGCAACAGGTGTCGGGTGGATGTTATAGTCCCCTGAGCAGCTGAGGAGCAAGATTGGCGCAATAGTTAAATAGTATCCCCATTTTGCATAACATTAGTAGTTGTAATGTAAAAAGAATATAAACCAGTGGGCGGACACGTGGTGGTAGATGGGGCCCAGTGTGGAAAGGGGGAATGTTATGTTCCTGATCTGGGTGGTTCTATAATTTTCCTTCTGGAATGTCAAGGTTGTGGAACAGACAGGTGGCGTTGAATGAGTATGCCCCACGTGGACAGTGTGAAAGAAAAGGCGGCAGTGAATGGAAGGAAAAGTGTGTGCAAAGGAAGTTTTTTTTTTTTTTTTTGGTTAAGCAAAGGAAGTTTCTTGAAATGTACTGTAGTTGATATTGGATAATGTCATCATCTTTTGTAAGGAGTAGTTCTGTAGTTTTGTAGTACGGAGTACTAGAGAACTGTAGAAGAGAAGTAAATTGTAGAGATAGGGTGTTTGTACTGTATCACAATTTCTTTTTCTTTTTTGAATTAACTGTATTACATTTTCTACTACGTATGTCGTAGTGTAGAATGTACTCCGTATAGACCAAGATGATGATAGGAATAGTCGACAACATTTTTAGCAATTGTGGGCTGGATTCCAAACAGTTCTATGTGACTGGAACTTCTATGCTTGTGAAAGTTTAATGGAATTGGGTCAGTTCAGGATAGATGTGCCAGACCTGGTAATATTGACGTTCATGTGATGATGTTGCTGTTGTTTTAGCCTTTTAGCTTTCTTGAATGTGTATCGCACGGATTGAATAATGATGGTCTATTCCTAACTCATTTTTATTGATACTCATACAATGCTCACTTGGTCTTTGATTTATTGGAGCTCAATGTTTTTCTTGCTTATATTATTGTTACCAGTGTGATATGCTATAACTCGGCATATGATTCACGTAAATATTTTTCTCATCGTCGCTCATGAAAGGGTTTGAACGGAGATCAAGTTGAGTCTTATCTCCCATTTCCACCAACTAAGCCTACCCAGATGGGCCATTCACTTGACACTTGTACAATGCATAGATGGTATCTCATGTGCCATACTTCTATGCCTATTTTGCCATAGACGCACTAGACTGTCGTATTTTAGTTCACGTCTATCGTTTGTCTTAATATTGAAGGGCGACAAAAGAGTTGTTGGTTAATGCTATGTATCCTAATAGAAAAAGCTAATTCTATACTTGTAGAAGTTGTAAAGTGGGCAAATGATTTTTACACTCTTTATTTAAAAAAAATAAAGATTTTTACACTCTACAAATTGATTTTTACACTCCTTTATATGAGTCACAATTCTCGATTCTCCTCTCACAAAAGGGCTTTATATGAGTCACATTTCTCGATGCTCCTCCCATAAAAGGGAGTGTAAAAATAACATTTTGTAGTGTAAAAATCAGTTATTGGAATATATGTGTAGTATAGGATCACTACTACATAAAGAACAGAACCTTGAAATGTTTGCATTGGAGTAGCAAATGCAACCTTTCCTATCAGTTTTATATATGGCCTGCGCTTTTGCAAAGGTGTGCATTTGGCATTGGAGTAGTAAATGTAGCACACATTCATACAAGCATGTTTTTGGCCCTACAGCAATTCCTCACTTCGCCTCTTTCAAGGCTCGCAATTTTGTGGCCTTGAAACGCCTCTTCATGCCCTCGTTCTCTGCAAAGAGGTCAAGGAGACCTGGATTCGTGAGTTTGGACAGGAAGTTATGGACTGCAACAATATCTCTTCAATGGAAGACCTGATTGTGCGATGGAAGAAAGGCTTAAATGATGACCAACGTCGCTTGGCTTTTTGCTTCCTCTGGCAGGTATGACATCGACGTAATACGATGATTTTTGAGGGGAAGGACACCAGTACAAGGATCTCTTTTGGAAGGGCATAACGTTTGGCACATGATTTCAATAAGTTCACTGAAAGGGTGTGCACAGCAAGCATGAACAAGCCCCCCTCCTCCTCTAAATGTTGGGTTGCTCCCCCCACGGGCATCCTAAAACTCAATGTTGATGCTCACCTAAATGAGGAGGGCTGGTTGGGTTTGGGTGTCATATGTAGAGATGATTTGGGAGAGCTGAAATACGCTGCGGTTCGGAGAATAAAAGCAAGATGGTCTCCCCAAGTTGCAGAGTGTCAAGCCGCGTTGTTCGATCGGTCTCAAGATAGCGAAGAGGTATGGTCTGGATCATATCATAATGGAGTCGGATTGTATCAATTTGATTAACCGTGTTCGTAATTCTCTATGTTTCTTTAGCGAATTTGGTGTAGTTTTTGAGAACATTGGTTTTATTTGCAAGAATCTTAGAGTCTTAGAGTGGTCGCACGTTAAGAGAGATGGTAATTGGGTTGCCCATCATCTTGCCAGAGTAGTGCCTTTTGGGTTCGAACAACGTTGGGAGAACATTTGTCCAACCGAAATCGGCCCATATGTATTGATGGATAAGTTATCTATAATGCAATATCATCTTACTTCAAAAAAAAAAAAAAAAGCTCGCTATTTTGTGCCTCGTGGTAAGCATGTTGAGTATGAAGATTACATCGGCAATCGCACACAAACATTGTTTGGATGGTTGTCAATGGAATCTAGCACTTCAATGAATAAATATATACTCCGTACTACGTACCTGATTTTTACAGTTTTGTACAATTGTTCTCCATAAAAGGCTAGAATCTAGTTAGGCCTTTGCATTCAACGAAAAATGGAGGCACCATTACAACTCTACTTCCTTCCATACCTTGCACCAGGCCACATAATTCCACTCACTGAAATGGCTAGACTCTTTGCGAATCAAGGCCACCATGCCACAATTATCACTACCCCATGCAACGCCACCCTCCTAGACAAATACACCACTCCTAACCTCACCATCCATATCATTGAATTTCCTGCCAAAGAGGTTGGCCTTCCTCCAGGCCTAGAGAACTTCTTCTCCGTGACCGACATCGAAACCGCGATCAAGCTCTACACAGCCATGACTCTAATGCAACCCCGCATTGAAGAATTCATCACCACCAATCCACCTACTGCATTGTAGCCGACTTTTACTACCCTTGGACATCTGAGCTGGCTGCGCGCCTTCGGTTCCCACGGCTAGTATTCCAAGGCTACTGCATATTTGCGCATTGCCTAGAAGAGGCAATGCGCGGGCCTGACGCCCCCCAACTTGCAGTAGAGTCGGATTACGAACCATTCGTGATCCCGGGCTTGCCAGACCGGGTCGTAATGACCCGGTCGCAGCTCCCTGACTTCGTCAGGGCTCGGACTGATTACACGCAGCTCATGGAGATATGTAGAGAAGCGGAAAAGAATAGCTATGGAATTCTTGTGAATACTTTCTCTGAGCTTGATCCTGCTTACACAGACCATTATGCTAAGATAATGGGCCATACGATCTGGCACATTGGGCCGGCTAATCTTATCCACCGTAATGCAGAGCAGAAGGCGCAGAGGAGTCACAAGACGAATGTCGATGAGCACGAGTGTCTACGCTGGCTGGACTCCAAAGAGCACAATTCTGTACTGTACGTGTGTTTTGGGAGTGGTGTTAGATGGCCTGATGCACAGCTCTACGAGATTGCTATCAGCCTATTCTCTTCCGAGGTCCAATTCATTTGGGTCGTCCTCGGAAAAGATAAGAATTCAGAATCGGACGCAGTGTCGGATACGGATACCAGTAAGTGGTTGCCAGAAGGGTTCGAGGAGAAGATGATGGAAACACAGAGAGGGATGATCATACGCGGGTGGGCTCCGCAAGTGATGATACTGGACCATCCGAGTGTTGGCGGGTTCATGACACATTGTGGGTGGAATTCGACTATAGAAGGGATAAGTGCTGGAGTTCCTATGTTAACTTGGCCTTTATATTCTGAGCAGTTCTATAATGAGAAGTTGATCACTCAGGTGCTCAAGATTGGGGTAGAGGTTGGCGCCGAGGATTGGAACTTGTGGGTGGATGCTGGTAAGAAGGTGATCAAAGGTGAACAGATTGAGGGGGTGATCAGGAAGCTGATGGATGAGGGGAGTGAAGCGTCAGAGATGAGAAGGCAGGCCAGAGAGTTGGGGGAGAAGGCTAGAAATGCAGTCCAGGAAGGTGGTTCGTCTCACCAGAATTTGATGGCTTTGATTCAAGAATTGAAGAAAATGAGAGATAGTAGAGTGAGTGATTGATTGAACTCACTAATTACCTTACCACAAGGGGTAATCACTATTAGGGTCAAGTTTCATATGGGTATCAGTTGTTTGTTACTCACATGAATTCCAGCTCCTTTTCATTTTCTTTTGGTTTCTGTTTAATATTGGCTGTCTCTTGTTCTAGCTTCTTTCAATTCGTTCTAGTTCTCTCAGTTTGTTTCAGATGGTTGTGGCACATTACACATTAGTTCTAATAGTTCTAAGATGGATTTGAATATTTGATATTCTCGGTATATATTTACTAATCAAGTGGTGAGTATGGCCTGTTACATCTAAATATCTAATAGATCAAACAAGGAGAACGTTTGCCTTGAGAAGTGTGGATGTAGTGTATTACTCAGAAGTTCTCGAAGAGTGTGTGAGAAAACTACTCCGTATGTAGGTAGGTTTCAGTTTGGTTTCATATGACCTTCTCACGGCTTTTGATCCAAGGACAGCCTAAGCCACTAGTTTAAGTTTGGGCTTTAATAGTAGGCCTTGATTTGCTAATAATATGGGCCTTACCATGATTGTTGTGGGACTCGGAATCACCTGTAGCTCGTAGTTCTCAAATTTTTGTACAAAACCCAACACCTGTAGCCGCTATAGGATTCTTATTCCAGACTTCCTGAGTGTCACTGTGTCAGTAACATTTCTCTCCAAGCATTTCTCTACCTTTTTTTTTTTGAAGCAAGATATAGCTCTACTTAATCGACATATATAATAGTACAAATTTTTAGAAAAGACCGTCTCTTTGTATGATGAAAATATACGAGTTTTTCATACAATTAAATCAACTCAACTTTCCAATGAGCCCAAACCAAATCAAAGATATAGATCCGTTATTGAGCTAACATGGTACCGTCTATATTTATAATAAAGAAAAGAAGAGCTCTCGCAATACTTTTTGATTTACGAAGTAACTAAGTCTTCAATATCCCTCTCAAAAGCATCTTGATTTTCAAAATGTTTGTCTATATTTGTATGATCTATGCTTCTGCCTGCTTTTTCATAATTACTCCTATTGAAACTTTTCCTTCATGTTTTACCTCCTGAAAATTGTATAGACAAACACAAATATACTCCCTTTATTTTCACACATTCTTGTCATTTTTCAAATTTCCCCTCACATATTTTGAAAAATGACAAGAATTAGTGGAAATGGAGAGGGTAGAATGAATCATACTATGTGTTCAATCGCATGTATGAGCTGTTGACATTGCAGTGGCGGAAATAACATCTAAAATTGGTGGAGCATAATTTTAGTTTTCGACCAATGTCTACCAATATTGATGAACAGTGGTCAGTGGTGTAGCCAGTGCTCCCTAGCCTATTTAGATGGGACGAGTGGCTCAAAATTTGATGTGAGATTAGTAGATATAGTAGCCTTTACACAATTCGCATGCAGATGCACCAGAATAGATTGACTTCGGGTGAGTGGAAGAAGCCAATTTCTACATATTCTAGCCAGACATTAAATTTAGACAACTACTACAAATTGTAGGGTAGGTACCTGATGTGGTTCACACTATCGGGAATGATGAGAATTTGTGTCCCACATCAAAAAATAGGTGTGATTATGTTTAGTATAAGTAATAATGTGTATAGAAAGAAGAAAAATGTGTCTAAAATATAAAACTATGTATAGAAAATAACAAAAATGTGTCTAAAATAAGTAATTATATACTAGAAAGAACAAAAATATGTCATGAATAAGCAATTATATGTCCGAAAATAACAAAAAATGTGTCTTGAACACAAAAAACAATTTGCAATAAATATGTGGAATAAAGACACAAAAAGTGTATTAGATTAAACTTGTTTAGAATAGACATCTTAGACTAAACTTGTTTAGAATAGACTTTTTTTATGTTTAGTAATAGACAAAAACTGCCTAAAAGAGTTGTTGCACCCTACTTTTATATGCGGCTGCCGAATATAAAAATATGACATTGGGAATATTGTTTACATTGCTATGTTGTTTCTAATATGTGAACTAGGAAGAAATTTGTATGCATGTTAAATTTCATCTATCCATTTGAGGATCAAGGTTGGCCCAATAATTGGGAGGTCAACCTGTCTGGGGGTTGTGCCGAGTTCCAATCCCCATGACCCCATTTTTCGCAATATTAATTACTCCAATATACCAAAAAAATCGTCTATCCACATAAGTTAATTTTCTTCACGAAAGTGCAACTGAAGTAACGACTAACAAGTCATGAGCACCGGCCACCAAGTAATTCTCAATTAGTCTCTTCTTCTACTTGAACCTTTTTTGGGGGGTAAACCACTGTGGACCTTGCATCCTTTAGAGCTAACTTTCACAAAATTAATAGAGTTTATCATAAATGATAATATAAAATAAAAGTGGGATGTATGCCAAAATCACCTTATAAGAAAAAATATAAATTAAATTATTACTATTATATGTAAATGTTAGGAAAGATAAGATATCTTGAGTTATTACGAATGTTAGTTTAGAAGGTATTATCTCTAATCTAGTTTCCAATTTTATATTATTCTTTAAGATTTATTATATCTTTTGTATGCTATATACAGGGTTCTACTGTTACATCAATAACAACAAAGTCAATCATCTTCTCCACTTTGATCTCTTCTCTCATCTATATCGAGAGTAATGTATTCTTTTCTGTTATACATTTACATGTAAAGTTGGTAGACCAAGCAAACCCGAGTTAAATTTTCATCTTGGCTGATATGCATATGACACTACATCGAGCCAAAAAGAAAAAGAATACATAGAAAATAAGAGGATCACCAACCCTGATGTACTCTACCACTCTCAAGTAGCAACTTTAAGTTGTTGTCTTGCAACACCCAATTAGTTACACTATTTCTCTTAATGGGAACAGCCACTTACGTACAATTGATATCTTTAAAATTACTCTAGTGGTTGGCTTGTCGCGAGTGGCCACCTATTTCTGAGCAGCATGAAAAATTGTTTTGATTTGTCTTTATTCCTTGTTTGTTTTTTTTTTGGTGGGAGGAATGTGCATATAAAAATTGAACTCGATCTACATCAATGATGAAGGTGAAAATAACATTATTCTTTGAATTGTTTAATTGTTCTGCCATTGCTCAAATGACTGAAGTTGACCTAAGAAAAGGCTCCAAATAAATGATTGTCCATAATTCCATATACTCCGTATAAATTTATTTGGTTTTATCAAGGGTTTCACTATCTGATGTAGTGACTAATTCCTTTCGCCGCAGGTGCTCTTTTAAGAGGTAAATGACTGGCCAAGAAATGTGCTCTATTCCCATGGGCAACAATCGAATTCTTCCCTCATGGTGAAGGGATAAAGTAAGCAACCACTACACCACATCTCGTTGGTTATATACTCCCTATAAATTAAGACTAACCGAAAGCACAATTCGAAAATTTTCCAAACCTTCCGCCAAAACTTTCCACAAAGGAAACTACACCCTCACTAGACACTACCGTATTGTCCATATATGTCCACCAACACTTCGCTAAGCTCCCAGGGTCCTTCCTCAAGTTTCTTCTCCTTCTCACGCACTAACTACTCATAAGTCATAACCAACATGTTAGAAAACAAACCCCAAAACTCCATGTTGGAAATAACAGTGATATCAGCTCAAGGCATCAAGAACACATCATGCTCTCTTTTCCCTACCTTCTCACGTCGTCTAAAGCCATTCGTCACAATCACGGCCTGCCCGCCGCCACCACCATCGTCATCAAAAGCCGAAAACAACTGCAACGTCTACACATCTAGGGTGGATGATGAAGGAGGTCTCAACCCTACGTGGGGTGACAAGTTCCTTATACCACTAGAAAGTACATTCTTTACAAGCAGCTACTCTTGTGTTTACATCCAGCTTTACACCAAGCGGGCCTTGTTGGGCCGTGCCTTATTGAGCTGGATCCAGATACCCGTTTCCGATATTTTAGATGGGCTTTTACCCCTTGAGTCAGTCCATCACCTCAGTTACCGGCTAAGGAAAAGAGACGGTTCAAGAGGACATGGGATTGTGAATGTATCTTGTAGGTTTGTTGGTCAAGTCCCGTTTGTAAATATTGTTCCAGGGGATAATAGGCATTTGGCGGCGGTGGAGACGTGGAGTACAGTGACTGGTATACCAGTGACAGCGTGGCATGCAAAATGTGGTAGAGATAATATGGATAATCGTATACGTACTCGTAATACTAACGTCATATGTCAGGGACCCCAAGGTGGAAGAAATAAGGAACAAAGAAATGATAGAATGGATAAAGATGTGCACTATAACTATGTGTCATGGAACCAATCCATTGGTGTGGAATTCTGTTAATTAGCTCTCGTTTTCTCAATGATAAGCACTACTTGTAAAGTACAAAAAGGGCTCCCAATCAAAATGATGTGTATGCTTTAAGTTGATTGATTCAAATAGTCCATTACATCGATCCTCTTTCTTGCATTGTGACTTCCTTTTGTTTAAATTAAATAAATTGCTTTGATGGAAGGACAGACTAATTAAATACTCTAAAATCAACAATAGGTTTAGTAAATCCGCTTGTTCTTGTGTCTTGATAATTGTATAATGGCTACAAATCTATGGTAGCCACGATATATCTGATCTTAATGATTGATCCCACGTTTTCACAAGAATGAACGTTGATGATTATTTGGATTTGATGGAATAAATTGCTACCCCTCGCGCCGTTTCCTTCAAGACAAAATAGTGACCATAATTATTAAAGTCTTTTGTTTGAAAAATCAAAGTTAGCCTAGAAGAGCAATAGATAGTCCATGATAATCAGACATGAGTGTAATCTAATACTCCCTCTGATTTTAAAAGAATGATGTTCTATAATAATTATCAATTAATGAGGTGTATTTTTCAAAAAAATATTAAGATTTTTCAGAAGAAAAAAAAGAAGATTAATAGTGTAACTTAGCTGAAATATAAAAGCGAGATACTATTATGTACAGTTCTTACCTGACAAAAAATGTACATATAAGTGGAATTGTGGAAAATTCTTTTCTGATAAAATACCCCATATTAACGTGCAGAATCGAATGATAACAAAATAATGCCTGGCATGAATCAGTGGGAACTTGGAATGGCCACTGGTTTGCATTCTTGGAGAACAAATTGATTTGAAAAGTCAATTTTTTTTTATTTTTTTTTGTTCCTGTACAAAGTGTGTAAATTATCATGACCCATATGTTACGTTATTAACTTATTATAAACTGTGACCAAAAATCGCTCACTGTATCTACCATTTTTCGGAAAAGAAAAGCGAAGGCAATGAGAAACTGTGCAGGGTTCTTACTTCTTAGTCTACGGACTACGTACACAGAGCAACCCACTCTTCATGACGTCCACGGTCCACTTAAATTATCTCAGGAGTTTGATCTTTCAAAATGTGTAATTTTCCATGGTTATTTTCCACTTGATCATGTCTTTCGGCGCAATCACACTTCTGCTGTCTTCTCCTCTTACTCTTCCAACTAGGACATGGATTAGACCAAGTCAGTACATCTAGACATTCCATATCCACCTTCGTAGTATTAGTCTATCAGATGATAACAAAATTACAGGTCACCTTGTAATTAATCATCAGCTTATCCTAATATTGTAATGGGCTATGCAGTCGAGCATATAGGACAAGTAAAATTCTACAATAAAATAAGGGAAATCGAAACGAAAATTGCAGCAACTACAATAGATAGATTTAAGCAAAATACTAAAAAAAAACAGTTTTGAGTCAAAATGGCCATTTTTTTGTGACATGAAAAACCGCAAACGCTATCTTTAATGCGATTTGAAATAACCTCCAAATATACGCAATAAGCCTGCATACCACACACACCAATAAGCTGCACTATTACCATTTATTATGTCCCTAGTTGCCATTAAGAAAGTTTGAATCTTAGACCAAGCGAAATCTTAGTTTGTATCTTAACCACTTGAGCCAATGATAAGAACAGGGATATGTTAAACTGGACTTAATTACTCAGGGCATATAAGGGAGGGGGATGCCGAGTTTAACTAAGCTAGTATTTAACTAAGACTGAGAAAATAGAAATAAAGGGAGTAGAAAGGAGGAACCAGTTTGGTATTGATCTTCATAATGAAAATGTGCAAAGTACACCCACTGAGCTATATAAGCTACTGCATAACCGTATAGCTTAAAGGGGAAGCTAACAAAAGAAACTTCAAGAAGAAATGTGGTAATTACTAACAGAACTTGTGGAGATAACTTGTTATGGGCTTGGGTTATATAAACTGTTATGGGCTTGGGTCATATCAGCCAACCCATTAGAGTAAGAGTGACTACTTTAACATGGTTTAAGACGGTCACATACTAACTTTCTGAAATTTACAAGAATTGATTTAACTCCTAATAAATCAATGGTTATGATTTAACAATTATAATAGCTAACATAAAACTACACCCATCATATATAGAATCACCAATAAAAGACCAAAGTCAGAAAATGCAAGAGCACTACCCCAACTCTATAATATCGTTCACAGCTGGATCAGATGAGTTTCTGGATGCATATGACTCAAAGAAACAGTAGGATACACATCAAAGTCACTATCATCATCCACATTCCGGTGAATCCAGTACGTACTCCACACACAACATAAAGTATGATGTACTTGAGATAATAGCGTGCATCTTAATGGAGAAGTGGAGATCTACTATATATTTCAGACTCAAGTAGAATCAAAGGAAAAAAATGAAAGATTATTACCGATTGGCACATGCTGTTGGCCTAGTCCACAAAGATCGGTTTTTTTGGTCGATTTATGATTTTTCCGAAAAAGGTTTTGAAAGTGACGAAACATGCCCCTACGGCATATTGAAGTATAATTGTATAATATGGCAATGTTATTCCTCCATCTTGATAGTTTTACAATGTGTTTTGCGCTTAGGATAAAAAAAAAAAATGTGTTTTGCGCCCGTTTCGAGCATTAGCATAATGGACAAAATCAATGTTTTGGGCTATGCCTAGGCTACTTTGTGTCAAAATTCTCGTTCCATTCGTCATTTTATATGTATAGAATGCCTTCTGTCAAATTCCATTCCGGTGCCTGAAGCGAATTTTTTGTGTGGGTTATAGTCCACAAAAACGACTTTTTTGGTCGATTTTTTATTTTTCTCGACAATGTTACGAAAGTGACCAAAACTGCTCGTAGGTTATTTTGGAGTATAATTGTAGCATATGACTATGTCGTTCTTCCGTCTTGATAGTTTTACCGTGCGTTTTGCGCTCGATTCGAGCAAGTGCATAATGTAAAAAATCGATGGATTGGACTATGCCTAGGCAACTTTTGTTAAATTTCTCGTTCCATTCTTCATTTTATATGTTTTGGATACCTTCTGTCAATTTTCGTCAAATTCCATTCCATTGCAAGAAACGAGATTTTTATGTGGGTTATAATCCACAAAACCGGCTTTTTTGGTCGATTTATGATTTTTCCGGAAAATGTTCCAAAAGTGACTTAGCATGCTTCGAGGATATATTTGAGTTTAATTGTAGCATACAACAATATAATGTCATTCCTCCGTCTTGATAGTTTTATGTGGTGTTTTGCGCTTGTTTCGAGAATGAGCATAATGGACAAAATCGATAGTTTGGGCCATGCCTAAACAACTTTTTGCCAAATTTCTCGTTCTATTCTTCATTTTATATGTATAAGATGCCTCCTACCAATTTTCGTCAAATTCATTCCGGTGCCCGAAACGAGATTTTTGCGTGGGTTTTAGTACACAAAAACTGGTTTTTTGGGTCGATTTATGATTTTTCCATAAAAGGTTTATAAAGTGACCAAACATTCTTCTACAACATATTGGAGTATAATTGTAACATATGACAATGTCATTCCTCTGTCTTGATAGTTTTACGGTATGTCTTGCGCTCGTTTCAAGTATGTGCATAATGGACATAATCAATGGTTTGGGCTATGTCTAGGCTAGTTTTGCCGAAATTCTCGTTCCATTATATCTCCTGCCAATTTTTGTCAAATTCCATTCCGTTGTCAGAAACGAGATTTTTGCGTGGATTATATAGTTCACAAAAACCTGTTTATTGGTCAATTTTTGATTTTTTCGGAAAAGGTTTCGAAAGTGACCAAACATGCTCCTACGGTATATTGGAGTATAATTGTAGCATATGACAATGTCATTCCTCCGTCTTGATAGTTCTACGGTGTGTTTTGCGCTTGTTTCGTGCATGTGCATAATAGACAAAATCAATGGTTTGGGCTAAGCTTAGGCTATTTTTTGCCAAATTTCTCGTTCCATTCTTCATTTTATGTCTATGATGCCTTCTACCAATTTTTGTCAAATTCCATTCCGGTGCCCGAAACGAGATTTTTGCGTGGGTTATAGTCCACAAAATCCCCTTTTTTAGGTTGATTTTTAATTTTTCTGGATATTGTTTCGAAAAAGACCAAACATTCTCTGATAGTATAATTGTGGCATATAGCAATGGCATTCCTCCGTTTTGATAGTATTACTCCTGCCGATTTTCGTCAAATTCTATTCCGGTGCCCGAAACGAGATTTTTATTTGGGTCATAGTCCACAAACTCCCCTTTTTTGGTCAATTTTTGATTTTTCCGGAAATTATTCCGAAAGTAACAAAACATGTTCCTAGGGTATATTTGAGTATAATTGTGCCATATAATAATGTCATTCCTGCGTTTTGATAGTTTTACAGTGTGTTTTGCACTCGTTTCGAGCATGTGCATAGTGGACAAAATCAATGGTTTGGGCTACATCTATAGTATTTTTTGCCAAATTTTTCGCTTGGTTCGGCATTTTATATGTTTAGGATGCTTCCTACCAATTTTCGTCAAATTCCATTCTGTTGCTAGAAACGAGATTTTTGTGTGGGTTATAATCCACAAAAACCGGCTTTTTTGTTCGATTTTTGATTTTTCCGGAGAATGTTACGAAAGTGACCCAAAATACTCATATGTTATATTGGAGTATAATTGTAGCATATGGGCATATGGCTTTGTCATTCCTCCGTCTTGATAGTTTTACGGTGCGTTTTGCGTTCGATTCGAGCATGTGTATAATGTAAAAAATTGATTGTTTGGGCTATGTCTAGGCTACTTTTTGCCAAATTTCTCTTTACATTATTCATTTTATATGTCTGTGATGCCTCCTACCAATTTTCGTCAAATTCCATTCCGGTGCACGAAACGAGATTTTTGCGTGGGTTATAGTCCACAAAATCCGGTTTTTTAGGTTGATTTTTTATTTTTCCGGAAAATGTTAGAAATGTGACCGAAAATGCTTATAGGTTATATGGGACTATAATTGTATCATATGACAATGTCGTTTCTCCGTCTTAATAGTTTTACCATGTTTTTTAATCTGCGCTTGATTCGAGCATGTATAATGGGAAAAAAAACGATGCTTTGGGCTATACCTAGGCTACATTTTGCCAAAATTCTCGTTACATTCTTCATTTTTTATATGTTTAGGATGTCTCCTGCCAATTTTTGTCGAATTCCATTCCGTTGCCACTTACCAAAAACGAGATTTTTGCGTGGGTCCACAAAAACCGGTTTTTTTGGTCGATTTTTGATTATTTCGGAAAAGGTTTTAAAAGTGACCAAACATGCTCGTACGACATATTGGAGTATAATTATAACATATAAAAATGTCATTCCTCCGTCTTGATAGTTTTACGGTGTGTTTTGCGCTTGTTTCGAGCATGTGCATAATGGACAAAATCAATGATTTGGGCTAATCTTGGGCTATTTTTTTGCCAAATATCTCGTTCCATTCTTCATTTTATATGTCTGGGATGCCTTCTGCCAATTTTCGTCAAATTCCATTGCGGTGCCTGAAATGAGATTTTTGTGTGGGTTATAGTCCACCAAATTCGGGTTTTTGGTCGATATTTTATTTTTATGGAAATTGTTTCGAAAATGACCAAACATTCTCCTAGGGTATAGTTGAGTATAATTGTGGCATATCGCAATTTCTTTCCTCCGTTTTGATAGTTTTACTCTTGCCAATTTTCGTCAAATTCCATTCCGATGCGCGAAACGAGATTTTTATGTAGGTCATTGTCCACAAACTTCGGTTATTTTGGTCGATTTTTAATTTGTCTGGAAATTGTTACGAAAGTGACCAAACATGTTCCTAGGGTATATTTGAGCATAATTGTGGCATATAACAATGTCATTCCTCCGTTTTGATAGTTTTACAGTGTATTTTGCGCTCGTTTCGAACATGTGCATAATGGACAAGTTTGGGCTATGCCTAGGCTAATTTTTGCCAAATTTATCGTTCCGTTATTCATTTTATATGTTTAGGATGCTTCATACCAATATTCGTTAAATTCTATTCCGTTGCCAGAATCGAGATTTTTGTGTGGGTTATAATCTACAAAAATCGGCCTTTTTGGTCGATTTTTTATTTTTCCAAAGAATGTTACTAAAGTGACCCAAAATGCTCATGTGTTGTATTAGAGTATAATTATAGCATATGGCTATGTCATTCCTCCGTCTTGATAGTTTTACGATGCGTTTTGCGCTCGATTCGAGAATGTGTATAATGAAAAAAATCGATGGTTTGGTCTATGCCTAGGCTACTTTTTTCCAAATTTTTGTTTCCATTCTTCATTTTATATGTCTAGGATGTCTCTTGCCAATTTTCGTCCGGTTTCATTTTGAGGCCCGAAACAAGATTTTTGCGTGGGTTATAGTTCTCAAAAACCGGTTTTTTTGGTCGATTTTTGATATTTCCGGAAAATGTTACGAAAGTGACCCAAAATGCTTATAGGTTATATTGGAGTATAATTGTAGCGTATGGCTATGTCATTTCTCTGTATTGATAGTTTTACGGTTCGTTTTGTGCTCGATTCGAGCATGTGTATAATGGAAAAAAATCGATGGTTTGGGCTTTGCCTAAACTACTTTTTGCCAAATTTCTCTTTCCATTCTTCATTTTATATGTCTAGGATGCCTATTGCCAATTTTCGTCCGATTTCATTTCGTGGCCAGAAGCGAGATTTTGCGTGGATTATAGTCCACAAAAACCGGCTTTTTCCTTTCTTTATTTTATATGTCTAGGATGCCTCCTGCCAATTTTCATCAACTTTCATAAAACGAGATTTTTGCGTGGGTTATATCATTATCCTCTTTTAAGAGACTTTCTTGACTTTCTAAGCAATGAGAATTGCATTCTTTCCAATACCTAAATTAAGGGAGACCATATTCTTACATACTTAATGAGAAACTAAAGAAATATAGCATTCAAGATTTACTATAGAAGCACGACCACCATGATATAGAGCAAAAGATTGTAAAACTGACCGAGACAACAGTCTTTGTATACCAACCGTTTCTCGCCTGCAGCCAATCCTACCCCCTTTGGGCGCGGGATTGGAACAGCGGGTGAGCAATTCACTTACAAAATTATATTGAGCACTCCAAAGTGCTATATAACAATGTTCTTATACAAACTAAAACTTAACAAGTTATGTTTGAGCACACTTCTTGCAGAAGAAACACCTTTGTGTAGAAGGTTTGATCCCTATGCTGAGCTGTTTGATGGAAGCAGACTGCTTCTTGAGTCAATCCGTCAGAGGCAATAAAAGAACCTCTGCTATCTCTTTACAAACCGAAGTATAAACTCTGAGAAGAAAGAACAAACCCAGAAAGTTGCTTCACAATGTATATTGAAATCAGGAACATTTATATCACAAGAATTTGCCTAGCCTTCTACAAAGCAAACACAACTATAAAGAGGCAAAAATGGTTACAAAATCTTACATTTAAGGCCTGCAAGGAAAAGACAAGAAGGCTTCAGCATCAAATTGAAGGTCATCTCTCACCATGCTTCCTGGAATTTCTTCTTCAACGATTTGAAACTACTATGTCCTGTTTCTGGAAAACGAAATGATGTACTTCTTTTCAGCAGATCTGATATGATGGCTGAACCTGACAAGGATTCTTCATTCTTTGGATTTTCCTCGTAATCTGTACAGAATATACAGCGTAAGCAAACAAAAATCCAAATATATGGATCTTGTAACACTAGATCTTTACAGGAATCATAGCTCTATTATAAACTTCTAATTGATTGTCCTGCTCTCCATCTTGGTTAGACCTGGCAATCGGGTCATTCGGATCGGGTTTGGGTCGGGTCAGTTCGGATCGGGTC
>CAAKMY010029569.1:0-20188 GCA_901111285.1 Corrigiola litoralis | reverse complement strand
TATACCCCTCTAAGGGACAAAGGTAAAGAAGGCCAAATCTTACATGGTCATCCCACACTCTTTATCTCTCTTACCACCACCATAGCTCACATATTATCATTCTCACATGATTACTGACTTGAGCGTCGGAGGCCCCGCCCCCCGGGACACCCATCGGGGCGGAGTGTTTTGCAGGTGTGCGGATGGCCGGGCCACGAGACATATCAGTTCCATATCCTCGGAACACTATATAATTGATAAATATCAATAACCTTTATCAAAATTTTGACTTATTATATTTAAAAAATGATTAATACAGCCTAACTAGTATTTTAGTAGCTAGTTTTTTTTTTGTCTTGGAAAATTTCCACCGGCCGGTAATAGGGGTAGTCTCCTTCGGAGTACTAAAGGCAATGAGTAGCCCCTCCCAAATTTGATTGCTCCCTTCACAAGAATTAGGATTTAAACCCCTAACCACTAGGTATTGCGGCTAGTTGAGAATAAAGGTTAACTCATGTGTTACAATTTATTTTTTCTCGATAGTAACTTTCTTGAGTAGCTTTCAATGGTTTAATGAGTTAAACCACCATGAGTAATGTTTGGTAAATAACTTTTACTATTAAATGTGGATGAAAGTATTTTTCGAAGCTATTTTTATAGTTTTTTGAAGGGGAGTGCGAGTTTTAGGGTTTCTATATACTTAATTTATAATTTTATAGTTAATTTTTTTTTCAAAAGGTTAGCAAAATTGTATTCATCCTCAGAGGGAAAAGATAGTAAACAGTAATCACAACCTAAGGCCTTGCTAGCTCATAACCTATAGCGTACACCTGAGAGTACGTACTCTCATATATACTTTTATGTACCTTTGTGTATTTTTTGTGTACCTTTGATAAGTTATTATGTACCACAATGAAAATATTGTATGATTCTAATTTATTAAAGGTACACAAAAAAATTATACAAAGTACATAATATATACCTAGAGTTGACCTTGATAGTATGTACTCTCAGGTATACCTAATAATTTACCTAGCTAAAACAACCTTGTCAATGAGTGCTTAAATTAATATATTTGGTAGTCGAAATATTTCGTATTAATAATTATCCCTAAATGGCTGTGGTTATTTACTTTAAATTTTTATAATTGGCTTATTTCTCGTATCTTTTATGACCTATTTTGAGTACTATATTTTGGAAGTTAATAGTTTAAAAAATTATTTCATGTAAAAAAAAAATTATGAGAAATTACACCAAATAAATATTTCTAGAAACAACTAGCTGTGCACCAAAAACTCTAGTGTTGACAGCTCATAGTTAATCGCTAGTTATAACATAACAGATTCAACTACTTTAACAAACCCTTAATCATAAGAGTGAGGATACGTTTCTCATATATACCTTTTTTTTTTGTTCTGAATGACATAAAAAATTCTTCTTTAATACTGTAGAGTTTTTTTTTTTTTTTATTACAATGGAACTAAGGATATTTTGGTCATTCAAAAACGTATGGAGTTACATACTACAGATACTAATTATAAATTATTATGCTGCAGAGTATTAATCATAAACTAACAATATACTCCAGAGTACAGAGGAGTGAGGAGTACTGCTAGTACGTATAGTTGTGCACTTGTGCGATAAGAGCGGGCGATGATTTCCACGTTTGAGGCCGTTTGACTGGGAAACATATCAGAAAAGCAGCTTTGCTTGGAAAAGCAGTATAATTAATAAAACTT
Source organism: Corrigiola litoralis (assembly GCA_901111285.1). Classification (NCBI taxonomy): domain Eukaryota; kingdom Viridiplantae; phylum Streptophyta; class Magnoliopsida; order Caryophyllales; family Caryophyllaceae; genus Corrigiola; species Corrigiola litoralis. The sequence continues at coordinate 18,470 of CAAKMY010029569.1, read as the reverse complement.
AAAAAACAGAGTTAGACGACGTCGTGCCGTAGCTGCCTTGTCGCATCACCCACTACCACTTTTGACCACTGACCATCACACTGGTTGCGTCTTTGGGGTCTCCTTGTCACCCCATTTTTATCCTCATTTTCTCCTTTCCTTTTCTTATATCTTGGGGGACCTTCTGCCACCTAATATTTACTCCTTATTTTTGGTTATTGTGGTCCTCCTAAAAATTTTCTTTTGGGTGTAAATGTCTCTGAAAATAGCTACCTATTTCTTTGAAAAATATTAATGAGTTGTTTTCTAATAGAATAGGTCACACATTAATTTTCTTTAGAATTAAGGTTTGGTAAAATTTAGTCTTTTCTATCTTTTTAATCCCGAAATTATAGAGTATGATCTGAATGATAGATTTCAGTAGACTATCTATCGATTAAGTGAATTTTATGCAAAATCTCACTAAAATTTATTCATTGAAATTAAGTAAATTTTATGCAAAATCTCAATAGATGAGGCTAGTTAATTTACAAACACAAAATTCATTTTGACTATATTGTTTCTTGATTGCAACATGCAAGTACGAGAATTTGTAACTTTGCATTGCATTTTCATAGTACTCCGCAAATTCCCTTCTATCAATTAAAAATATCCCAAAATTATAATCAAGAAAATTACGAAATTATAAAAAGAGGTGTAGTAGTAGTAAACTACAAAAAGCGGTATTCTCGGTGACAGTCAATGTGAGATACAAATGCACGTGTGCTCCACGAGTTTCCAGGTCTTTGAAAATCAATCCTCTATCTTCCCCAGTAAACCCCTTTTTCCCCCACTTTTTCCCCTCTCGAGACAAAAACTTTTACTTGCTCTAGTCCAATTCAAACCACAGTAAAATTTATGCCAAGTACACAAATAAAAAACAAAAATACAGTAACTTTTCCCCTAGTGTTATTCAGCACCACTCCCCACAGAACACTGAACAAAGAGAGGAGAGTTCTCATTTCTCCTCCTTCACTCCTCACTCTTCACTAAAACACTCTTCTCCTTCTCTCTCTTCTTTGAAGATCTTATATTTTCTACCCAAGTAAAAATATTCATCATTTTCTGGCATGCATAGGCTATATCTAGAGTAGTTTTGATGAGTTAATCATGATATATTGATGATAAATGAAGCTCAACAGCAAAAAGATTAGTACACCAACAAGAAGAAGACCACTTTTTGACCAAAGAAAAAGAAAAGGTGTTTGTCTCCCCTTAATACTTTGATAGCTATTGTTGCTTACTTGCTTGTTACTATCATTGAATGAGTGAGTGAGGAGTGACCAAACCACAAACCAAAAACCACATACATTAAAGATAAAGTCTCTAAACAAAAAAAAACCACAAAAAAATACACATTTTATTTACTCCCATTTTTCACTTACTCTTCTCCTAAATGTCATCAACTCTACTCCTTTTCCTACTCCACCACATTCATATACTACTTCCCTTTGGTATCCTCTCCACCACATAGTGAGGCGTACAATCCCATTTCCCCTCGGAGCGTACCAAAGGTAGCGGCTGCTGGTTCCAAAAAAAAAAAAATAGCGGCTGCAGGTTCCCACGTTGCAAAAAAAAAAAAAAATAGCGGCTGCAGGTTCCCACGTTACATTGAAAAATAAAAATGCCGATGTACCAGCCGAGTAAGGCGGATATTGGCGGAGGAGGGCAGGTGCTGGATCTCGAGACGGCGGTAAAGGATGGCATATTAGGGGGTGGTGGCGGCAAAGGCGGGGGAGCTACAGTAGAGAAGTTGGATCTGAAGAAGATGATAGAGGAGTTGGATGCTATTGAAGTGCCAACAGTTTTCATTTGTCCAATTTCATTAGAGACAATGCAAGATCCAGTGACCCTTTGCACTGGTCAAACTTATGAAAGGTCTAATATTGTCAAATGGTTGTCAATGGGACATTTTACTTGCCCTACTACAATGCAAGAGCTTTGGGATGATTCTATTACGCCGAATAAGACATTGTATCATTTGATATATAGTTGGTTTTCTCAGAAGTATGTGGCTATGAGGAAAAGGAGTGAGGATGTTCAAGGTAGGGTGTTGGAGATATTGGAGGGTTTGAAGAAAGCGAAAGGGCAAGCTAGGGTTATGTACTTGAAGGAGCTGAGGAGTGTGGTGGTGAGTCATTTTTCGGCGAAGAAGACGATGGTGGAGAATGGTGGGGTTGGGGTGGTGAGTTCGTTGTTGGGTCCGTTCACTTCGCATGCTGTTGGGTCTGAGGTGGTGGGTGTTTTGGTTGGATTGAGTCTTGATTGCGAGGCGAAGGCGAGCTTGACGCAACCGGCGAAGATCTCGTTGATGGTGGATATGTTGAATGAGGGGTCTATGGAGACGAAGGTGAATTGTACTAGGTTGATTCAAGGGTTGATGGAGAGGAAGGATTTCGACCCCGAGTTGATTTCGAGTTTGAGCTTGTTGGTTGGGTTGTTGAGGTTGGTTAAGGATAGGAGGAACTCGAGTGGGGTTTTACCGGGGTTGTCGTTGTTGAAGATGATTAGTTCACATGAGTGTGTACGGGGTTCGATTGTTAGCATTGGGGCTATTCCTCAATTGGTGGATCTTTTGCCGGGGTTGAATACCGAGTGCTTGGAGTTGGCGCTCTGCATTCTTGATAACTTGGGTAGAGTGGAAGAAGGGAGGTTGGGGTTGAAGGGTTGTGTTAATACGATTCCGAATTTGGTGAAGCTGTTGATGAGGGTTTCGGAGAGTTGTACGCAGTTGGCATTGTCCGTGTTGTGGGCAGTTTGCAAATTAGCCCCGGAAGAGTGCGCTCCTCTCGCGGTTGAGGCCGGGTTGGCCGCCAAGCTTCTGCTTGTAATTCAGAGTGGGTGCAATCCCACATTGAAGCAACAGTCAGCTGAGTTGTTGAAATTATGTAGTTTAAATTATACTGCTACAATTTTCATTTCCAAGTGTAAGCTTACAAGAACATTGCAATGAAAGTAATTGTTGGCAGATAATTGTTCTTCTATACGCGCTCAGTCCCTATGATTTTTCTTCGTTCTGGGTTTGAGAAACAAACTTGTCGAAGATTCTGTTGTGAAAAACAAGATGACTGAGGTTCCTTGAGGAATGTCTATATATGTGGTGTATAGTAGAAGAATGCTCATTCTATGGATCAGTATTGGAGCTATGAAGTGATCCAATAATCTGGGGGCGCCTCGAAGTGGCCCATGAGTGGGTGGCTGGTTCAACTTTAGCTTCCCAATTGAGCACTACAAAATAATTCTTTGCACCGCGGAATCGCGAAAGAAGACCAGAGATGATGGTGCAAACAGGTTTAGGTAAGGTGTAAAGATACAGGTGACTTGTAGGTGCAGTGCAGTATCCTGATTGAAATTGTAGTTCAATTGATCCTTACAAAATTTTCTTCTTTAAGATGTTTTGCGAAGGGGAGGAGGTATGAGGGTTCTTGCTTGTAATTGTAACGAAACAGGTTGATTGGCAGTGATAGAAGGCCCCTCCATCAAAGTAGAGTCTGTAAAGTCTAAAGATAGTCCTCAACATTAATCAGTTCATGTACAATTGAGAAATGTTTCAAGCTTCTTTCTGAGAATAACATGTGAATCTTCTGTTACTTTTTTGCTACTATTATGTCCACGAAAACACTGTTTCAGCTACATGTCAGATTATGGGCAACTTTTGTTTGGTTGCTTGCACCCTTTTGCTGAAGTTATTATTCGTCCAACTTCAATAATACTTTTGAAACTCTCTGAGATCTCCTGTATGTTTGGGTTTTGCACTGAACTTGGTAATTCTACATGTAAACCGGAAAGTAAAAGGCAGTCAAAAATAGTTGCCTATAGCTTAACATTGTATCGTATAACGAATAGTTTGGGGTAAAGCTGTGACCTTCTTGTAACGTTGCTCACACTGCGTCGAATATCCAACATGGGTGTATGTCTAGGTATCAGACTACTATTTTTCCAAATTATGCATCTTTTTAGCTTAAAATAAAGTGTCTAGTGTCCGTATCCATGTCCGTTTCCCGATACTGATACTTAAGAAAAATTGTAAAGTTCGAGCTTTATAAGTTAACATTATGCAGAAATGCCATTATATTGCTGATTACTGGATAAATTTGGGGTAAAACCCCGAAAATAAGGACTCAGCAGAGTCAGAGGCTTAACCATGTCCGTGTGTGGATTTTTCTTTCACTTTCATCACAAACTTTCAGCAGGTGACTCAGCAGAGTCAGAGGCTTAACCCACAAGGGACGATGATACTAGTTCACTGAAAGCAGGGCAATGATCATGGGCTAGGATTTCTTCTGCCCTTGGTGTCCTTTTATAGCTAGTGTTGATGACTTTGTCAATCTACCACATTTTGAGGTCATTGTTTTCAGAACAGAAAATTTAGTGGACACAAACTTAAAAAGAGAATCAAAATAATGGAGTACTCCGTATGTTGGATTAGGACTATCACTAAATACAAGAAATGATTTGCCATCTTGGTCTTTCTGGCAATAATGGCTTCACAGTAAGACACCATCTAGATCCTGACCAAACAGTATCCACTATGCCAGCGAATTTATATCAACTAGCACATATTTACTAGAAACACTGGAGCCACTCTAGCTTAAATTCAATTCGGAAGTAAATTGTGGTGAACTCAATAAGATCTCTGATATTTGGATTCGAATGTGTGTTTGTAGCATTTTTATAAATGAAAAAGGGACAATATATGAGATTAGAGAACAGAAAGGACAAAACGGTCTTGGGTGCAGACAAAGTGGAGCCAAAGGAGGTCAAAGTTTGAATGAGGTGACCAGCGACATGTCTAATCCTCTATAGGTAAGGACATCCATGTTGTGATTGAGTTTGCCTCTAGAATTATTTGACCAACTGCTTAATCTTGTTGTTTGAAATTACTATATACTCCGTAGGATTGTATGTACCAGGAGTCATTATTGAAGGTGGATTAGTTAGCTACATGGCTTGAACAAAGGAACCTTCATTTCCCAAGTTCCACAAATTGTCAAGGCTCGTTTAGACTTTAGTACGAGTTACTCCTTAGGAAATCGAAAAATGATGATTAAATTATGAAAATTACAAGGGAATCGACATGTTAAATACTATGGTTTGATCATGGCAAATGCATTATCCTTGGTCATTTTAAAAACCATAATATACACTATTAAATCAATGTTTTTGTATATAAATGATACGCTTACACTTTGTGTAGGTGAAATCACCCCAAGATTCCCATCATTTATTACTGTTATTAATAAAATTTTACCACAAAATGACCAATTTATTCCTCCATATAAACTAACACAAATGGTAAATGAGCAACCCCCTTCCCTCAAACATCTGCAATTCCATTTCTATCATTCCACATTCCCACCCCTCAACAGAGGCAGCCACCCGATCACCCAGTCACCCTATCTTAAACCACCATTTTATGAGTGTCTTTGTGTATAGATATGAAGGAAATGACGTTTTTAATCGTTAATTGTCTAAGATGAGAGAGATATCTAATTCATGAATTATGTGGCATCTTTATTGTACATTATGATTAATCTAACAAATCCTTGTTAACTTTTGGTGGAAAGACTGTTTGAGAAGAACATATAGGAGTACCAAATAAATGTTGTTATTCAAAATCATTGTTAGGTCAGATCTATTTGATGTAACTAATTACATTCTATTCCAGAAGATGGCAAAGCATTTAAAGTGTTCAAAGATTATAATCAAGTCAAATGGGAACTGATAACTAATTATAGAACTTGATTGAACGCTACAACCCCATCCACCTAACTGTTCATGCCTTCTTCTGGCTATGGTATTAAAATTTCTCTAATTCCGTCAAGGAAAGGATTGGTTGCAGCTGCAGCATTAACAAACAAGATTGCATGGGGCATGCTATTATCTTAATCGATTTGTCGACGTATCATTGGTACGTAGAGTTTGTGGGGATGATGCATGGCATCCACATCATAATTCATTTGAACGTAAATGAGATACCGCCACCATCATCAATATTTTTTGGAGGTAATCATCAACCAAGTTTTCAGTAGCTCAATTTATTTTTTGGTACTATTTGAAAAGCGCATTGTGCAGTGGCTATTTCAATATGGATTTGATTGATACTAGTACAGTAAGCTTAAAATATTCAGAGAAAGACAAAATCTTTAATAGGATATACTAGAAGGTGGTGATATAATGATGTGACGTATTATATACAAAATAATGTGACATAATGTTTGGACTTAAACTAGTTTCATATTTTAGTGAAATATATATAGAGTAGCTTAATATTATGTCATCACTAGTCACTAGATAAAAATTTCATTTAACAAAGTTATTCACTGAAAGTCACTGGATTCCATATAAATACGGAGTAGATTAGTATCTCAATTTGATAATAGAACAAAAAGAAATGCAAAGAAGCTGACTAGTAAAGCTCCCTTTGACCATGGAAAGGATCGAGAGAGAAAACATCAAACAGCCATGAATGGTTTGTCTACCTTAAAAAGGCGAAAAGGAAAGAGGCAGTTGGACATAGCCAATTAGACATCTTTGAATGCCAACTTAAAGAATTTTTTCAAGTCATTACAGAAACAAACTTACTGAAGAAGCCAATCAATACGAGAGGTATGAAAAAGGTATCTCAATACCTTGCTTAAAAGTAGAGACGATTATTAGTAAAATCCCACGGGAATCAACCTTGTCCATGCCCAACCTTTACTTTTTGGACTTATCCTATCCGGTTTGAGTCAAGAATCACCTAAATATTTTCAAGTGAACTTCATACCATTTTTGCAAATTCTGTGGAGGTTCAATTTAGTGACAAGTGGAATTTGGATTGAGTAGTTAAAAAGAAAAACCTAAATAATTTGGGAAAATTTGATAAGAATAATCCGAAGTTTGAGCAGTTGTTTTTTAATAGTCCCAACTATGGATTATTCCAGGATAATCCCAACTATCACTCATTTTTTCAGCTAGTGGTCCTGAAGTATCCGAACCTAAATACCATACCTAGATTTTCTCCTAACCACCCTCTAACCACCTCTTACACTCCAAACTTTCAACATCCACCAACTCTCACCCTCAAACACCCAACTCTCACCTTCAAACACCCAATTCTCACCCAAACAACTCACTAGTCACATACTACACACCCTCAAAACTAACGGCCCAGCCATCAAAAACTTAACACCACCATCACCCATGAACATGGAGACCTCTGACCCCGCTCCCAAATTTGAACCTCTTGTTGATAATTCACACAACCATTCGACTCCTAAACAATTCGTCTACCAAACAATAGTAGGTAAGTGATTTCAACGGTGGCAAACAACCCATGTAATATTGTACAGACCAACACAACCACCAGCCCCCTTCCCCTCCATCAGTGCCCTTCTCAACACCACTACTCCATCTCCACCATCAACACCCACGCTACATCTCGTATCAACGAAGTCGTTTGGGATAGTTGTCTTGGGTGAAGAGCCATTGACTTGGAGGTGGGTGTGCTAAAGTAGGCCGGTTTGGTAGCCAGGCTTTTTGGTTCTTTGTTTGGTGAAGAACTGGTGGGTTTTTTTTGGGGGAGGGAGACACTAGGCAAGATTAGAGTAGAGGAGAAGGATGTATAAATTGATGTTGTTGATGATGATAAGGTGTTTATTGGGGTTAATTTGGGTGTTTGGTGATTTATGAGGTGGGTTGGGGTGTTTAGAGGTAAGTATTGGTGGCTAGTGACTGGTTCGGGGGAAAACTAGCTTTGGACATTAGGGTCGGATATTTCAGGACCACTAGCTGAAAAAATGAAGCAAAGTTCGGATAATTTAGGAATAATCCAAAGCTGGGATTATTAAAAAAGAACCTCCCAAACTTCGGATTATTCCTATCAATTTTTCCAATAATTTGGGGAAATAAGTGACTTAGAATGTTGCTTGATGTTGACATGAGCGGATCCTCAGAGTAGCGAGGTAAGTTACCCTCAAATTTATAAAATTAGGTAAATGAAATATAGAAAAATTGGTAGAAAAGTCGGGTAGAAAAAAAATTATATATAAACTATGCTGAACATATACTACCCCCATCTTAAATTCTTAGATCCACCTCTAGTAGTGGGATAGATGATCGAGTTGGCGTTGTGAGGTTGAAGTATGAAGAATGAAGATAGTTCATGAAAGAGCTTTACCTTGGCTCGTGGAGTTAACCATAGCAGATTGGGTTACGTTGTTTGGGCCTTGAGATTTCCATGACTACGTCTCGTGGAAATCTTCTATGTCTAGTGGAAATCTTCCACGGCTCGGGGGATATTTTTTACGACTAGTGTAAATCTTTCACGACTCGTGAAATAGTCGGACTGTTAGGTTTGACTCGGAGCTTTACTTAGCCATTTTTTCTTTTGTTTTGCTTTGTTTTAGTTGTTGTGAGTTTAACATATAAACAATCTAATATCCTACCATTCATTAAGGAAAATACAGAGAGAAATGTTGAAAGCTAATATTTAGAGGGTTTATGAGAGAAACTATGTGAGACCATTTTTCTAAATGTAAATTCTTCCATTTAGTGAAAAATCTTTGCGAGGCCTTTCGTATTCTGATTAATGTTATTCACGTTATCACACATATAATAATTGTTTATTATTAGATAAAGAATTGAGTCAAATAAAATATTTACTTGAGTGCTCATCAAAACTAGTTTACGTAAATGAAAATCAAATGATACTAATTGCATAAAATATGACAATAATTGTTTAGTAGTTACTCAACTCTTAACCCCTAATAACTTGTACTTTAAAGGGGGTAACAAAGATATCTAGCTAGAAGTGCCGATAAAATGACGGTAACTATCTGTTCAAAAAGAATGACAATAATTTATTTGTTAGTATAAGCCAATAAGGAAATTAATTTACAATGATTACAAAGAAAAAAGGATTTCGAACAAATAACAATTACGATACCTTTTTTAGGCCTCGATACAACGAGCACAGAGTTAAATGAATCAAACAAGAAAATCTCCAATGAATTTAGAGATCTTTTCTATAAGACCTAAAAATTCTAAACATACCCTTTTATTAAACTGTTGTTTTAACATATAATCTTCTACGAATACTCATATAGTTGGTAGAGTTTACCATAAATAGTAGCATGAAAAGTGGGATACATGCCCAAAGTACCCAAGGGGAGAAAGTGAAACTTACTTTAATACTATTATGGGTAAAATCTACACTTTAAAGTTACTTTCAACTCTAGAGGACCCCAACACGGGTTTGTTGATTCCACATAATCTTGAAAATGAAGATATTTATATGGCTCAGTAAAATATCGATGAAGAATTAATACCTATTGCAAATTTGCTGAATAAACCATGATGTGCTCTATTCTGTAGAGCATAACTTAGCCTTTTTACTTCATTTTTGGGCACTCTTGGACTTGGTTTTGTAATAATTTACTCGGTTTGCATTTGATACAATTATGGGGGATTTATATACTTTTGATATGATTATAAAAGTCCGAGGGTACTAAGGTTACATTATCTCATCTCGGGATGTACAAAAAGATTAAATCTATCAAGAAATTGAAGAATTCAAGAAGAGACGAAGAAAAGACAAAGAAAAGAAGAAGAATAAGCAGTACTGTTCCGTGAGTCGCAACCTTTTAATATTTTGTTCCCTTATTTACCCGGTTTGTTCCGGACTATTAGTTAAGTTTCCTTATTCTATTAGGAAACGTTTTAGGTTATATATAAGACCTAATATCCTAGTTTTTAGAACTATTCTATCATTTATTATTCTACTCTACATCTCAAAGAGTTTTTCATGTCTATGGAGAGCTAAACTCCCTAATACTTTGGTTCAAACATTAATTCGAGTTATATTAACTGTGAATTTAATTTATAATCCTTTGCATACTTATTGTTAAGTATTGATAAATCTATGTTGCTTTATTATATGATTAATATGCTTGCATGCTAGATTGATCACCAAGTTATACTTGTTGTTAATCTATTTTTAGAATTGTTTAATTCACGAACGTGGTTGATTATTACTAAGTAGCAACTATTTGATTAATTAATTTGCGAACGTGGTTATTAATTATATAGGAAGATTTATCATAGTTGTTGAATATATAATCGAACAATATATGTTACAGTTCTTTATTAAAATTCCTTTCACTTTAATGCAGTTATAACTTGAATCTTGACCGAACAACTAGATTAGTTAGTAATAAGGGCTTTTAATCAACGAATGTTATTACTAGCTTCGATCTAAGAAGGAACATGAACACTACTGGTTCCACAATAAAGTGCTTACAATATTATGCTATGGTTTGATACAATAACTTATGCCATATTACTTGATGACATGCTCTGTGACCAAATTATTTGCCTTTAATGGTTAACCATCAAAGATACCAACTCTATTCATTAGAATAGCTTAATTAGTTGATAGACAATCAAACTACAAATCCCCCCTTTATGTTGTGACATTAAACAGCGTAAATAACCGTTCCTAGTAGGGGTGCCCAAAAATATCCTATCCGGTTTTTCCAAACCGAAAATACCCAATCCGATCCGAAAATTTGGATAACCGATACGATATTTGGATTTCGGATATTTCTGTTCGGATATCCGAAAAAATATCTGATTTTTCAATTCGGATCGGATGTGGATTGGATAACTTAGTTTTTGGATATCCGATATATCGGATGAAAAAACCTACTCTAACAAAACACAAACTCACATACACAAGACACCATAGCCTCTCAACTTCTAAATCTAGCAGCTCTCAATTCATCCTCTCGTCCTTTGACTCTTACTCTCACAAGATCTCACTCATGGCAAAACACCATCTCTACCAGTCCACCAGCGATCACCTCTCGCAACACTCGCCGCCACCACTTGTTCACTCATAAGCTCACCTCTCGGTCTCTCGCGTGCGTCCAAGCCAACACTCAGGTCAGCTCGCTCTCTTACACAGATACACCTCACAAAACACAGTGCTATTGCGTGCTGCCGTTGACTGCTGATTGTTGTATGCAGTATGCATTGATGTTCAAGCTGCTACATGTTGCCGCATTGCAGTTGTATGTTGATTATTACTGCTCCTTTGTTTATTGATTTGTGTGTAAGTTGAGTTGGACTTATGGGGAAAATGATAAACAGAGGTGTTGAAGTACTCAGGTTTTGATGATGCCAAGACAATTCACTTATTAGTCTCTTAACATTGCATGTATGTGTGCTGGATCATATTATTGTATTAGTTGCAAGTTAATCTTTCAGCTAAGCACGGAGGCTATCTGAAAGATGATTTGTTAACTAGTTCTGATCAAGATATTAGTCAAGACAATGATGGAAGATTATTTTAAAATGCGTTTCCTATTACTAGTCATGTGCGACTAAACAAGTGTGTGAGTTGGTATGAGTAAGTGTGCAATGATGATACAACACATATGAGACAGTCTCTAAGACCGTCACATACATCCTGCACATATGAGACTGTCTGTTAGACTGTCACATATGTCCTGCACTTGGATATAAATGCATGATATTTCGATAATCCTTTTATTATCTTTGAATGATTGAATAAAAGTTTCTTCCCTGCATGGAAAATGTGTTAAAAGGATTTTCATTGATATATTATCATTAGGATATAATTTACACATTTTTCATGCAGGAAAGAAACGTTTATTCAATAATTCAAAGATATTTTTTTGAACAATCAAATGGGCCATCCAGAATCAGGTTTCTAGAATAAGCATCTACACTGATGTCCTTCAGCTTATTTTTATTTTGCTTAAAAAAGATCTCCTCTCCAACTTCGGTGTTATGGATTAGTCAAGACATTCAGCAACTTGCTCGCCAATTGGAGGTTTGTATGATAACGAAGGTAGACCGTGCCCAAGTTCACGAAGCTCATATACTAGCTGTGGCTACTAGGGTCAGCTGCCTGAATCAGGGTAGGGTTTTATAAGTTTGTGTCTGTTACTTGTTAATTTGATTAATGTCAAAAAAAAAAACATCTACTGGTTGAGTTTGATGGAGTTTGATGGTTTGAAACTCTAATCTTATAAGTAACTTACAAAATATGTCGCATGTGTACAGCATGTCTGAAATACTCCAAAGTTTGTCCCTCCTTTGCACCACCTCTTGTAATTTGTTTTTAATAAAATATGAAGATGGAACCCATTCGATTGACGATAGTGCACTTTTTACAAAAACTTTTAATCCAAGAACGTATTATCAAAGTTTCAGTTTATACTATGGAAAGATGTTCTCCTTAATAGGAGTCTCGTCGAATTCCCAGCTTACAAGGTTGTAATTTTCCTTCCTCTCGCCCACCATCAAATCCAAACAAAAGTGTATTGCTTGTACATATATAAGACAAGTGAGCTACTTCACCAATTGGTGGTTGATATTATGATGGGTCATACTTGGACTTGTGAACCAGGCTGGTGATCCTTCTCCAAACAGGCTCTCTACACGGAAGACATAATCATAAAATTTGATGTAGGAAAGATTAACAGTCACCAAGATCCTTCCCACGATGGTGGACGCCCTCATTTGTATTCTTGTGCTTTTTTATATGTTACTTCGTGTTAGATTTTATAAGAAAGTTAGTTGATGTTGATCCGGCCTCAAGTTTAAGTACATAGAGTAAATCTTTTATCATATGCATTGTTGGTGATTTGAATCGAAACCACAAGCAGGTTTCACAAAATAATGGCTTAGCTTGATATGTATTTGCGCATTCCATGATTTCTTCCTCTACAGAACTGAGATGTTTAACTCTACAAAATCAGAATTTACTTCAAAAACCACTTGCAAAATTTGGCCAATAGATGTAGAGTCGCTTAATATGTCAGAATGTGAAACCTCCTCAACTTTTATCATCTTGAGTGGTTGGTTTTTCTTGTTCAGCCACTGTGACTCGACTGCTAGCAAGCTTAACATATTCACCGTTCCATCCCCATCACCCCAAGCAATGGAGGGTTGCTCATCGAATCCCTTGGCGTCATAGAATAATGTTTCTGGTGTCTTGATTCCGCTCCCAAATATGCAAGTAATTGGTACCTCAGGTGCTTCTAATTGCTCAACCAAGGGCAAGATTCTTGTTTTATAAGGATGTACACCTTGTGAAAATCCAATATCATCTAAAAACCTAGGAATATCATTAGCTGTATAAGTAGTAGATGGAGTTATTATTAGGGGTTTAGTTCGTCCAAATATTTTAGGAGATGGCATGAGCCACAAATTACTTTCTGAACTTCTTTGTTCTTCCCTTACTAATAATGGCTTGACCAAGGGCACCCCTAATGTGTAGCCTGATGCAAAAGTGAGCATTTCTTGGATAGTTCCCGCCCATGGAGCTGAGAGGGCAATGAAGTGTTTGATAAATTTTCGGCGCCAAGAAAGGGTATTACGAACGAGTAGTTGGTGGGCAAATAAGCCTCCCAAGCTATGAGACAAGACTATCACAGGCTTTCCTCCATTGGAAGTGCTTGCATTTTCTATAAGTTCTTTGAGCTCTTGTAGATACTTGGAACCAACATGGCATGAGCGACCTTCTGCAGCTAAGCCGTACCGAAAGTCATATGGAGCACCAAAGAGGGTTTTGCCTTCTAGATAACCGATTTCTTTTAGTGATTCCACAAGAGGAGCCATATATCCAGAGATGAGCCTGTGAACCCAAGCCAGTACGTCAGAAATTCATATGGACACACTAATAAGAATTTCAAGGTAGGTCGAACGAAATGTAAATTTCTATATGATAAAATGGATATCACTCGTCTAATTTGTGATTGCATATACGAAGTACTATATTAAATACATTGTCTAGAAATCATAAGAACTCCATGCATTACCAACCAGATCATTATCTTTATGTCAACCGTGAGAAGAAATTTTCATGTCTAACGCAAGTAAAAGCATATGCAATCACTTTAAAAATTGAACTTCGAAGTACTCTATATCTTAGTCACCAACCATGACTATATAGAGGTAAACGGTTGAAGATGGGCTATAACGTATGCGAACCCAAATATGATATTTCCGACAAGTATGATTATAAGCACACGGAAATGAATGCAAATAATATCGATTAAAACTAGGAAAAGATGTATTTAACCTCAATAATGAGGTTCACAAGTCAATTCTCATTGCAGTTTGATGCGCTTATTATAACTGACTTTCTCGATTTGATTATTGATAAACTAAATAAAAAGTTTGCGAATGTAAAACTTGAATTTCGTAAAGTTTGTAAGTTAATTATTTATGAATATATACTCTTGAATTTGAAAAACGCGGATAAGTGAAAACAAAAAGATAAGATACTAGTTTTTAGCGCAAATTATACTGTGCACCCCATGCATGATGAATCATGCACCGAGTTAAATATATATACATATATATTACATTTGGTGAATATATACATTATGATTGATGAATATTTATTTTATTATACTTGGTGAATGTAGTGTATACTTGGTGAAACTGAACTATATGATAAGCGAATATACATATTAAAGTTGATAAATATATCTACATTAGTTTACATGAATATGTATTGTTATAATTGTGAATATGGTGTATGATACATCATGCAAAACATTTGAGGTTTTTAGTAGCGTTATTAATGAAGGTAGTAACTCCTTGACAAGCCGATCTCATCATACGTTAAGTAAAATGTTGCTTCTGTCTTTTTCTCCTCTTATCTGGTTGAACATGTTGTCAGAATAGCTAATCACACATCAAATTGGTTGGCATATATAGGTCACTCCTTTTCTTTTCAATTTCATTAGATTTTTTTTGGGTTTATGGATTATTTTTATTTTCCAGATCAAGATAAGTTACGGCATTCTCTAGACATAGAAGGGTCCCGTAATTTTGTTGTATCCTTCTTTATAAAGGTAAAGATAAAAAGTAAAGACAACCTTCAAAAAGATATAGTTTCGGCGTAGGCTCGTATCATGTAATGGCGACATGTTCAATTGAGGGAAGGTATTGCTCATTCGCACATAAGGTTGTGACATACGGCACTTAAGCACTGATATTAGTGTGATAATCCCTTGTTCTGCTGTCGACAATAACACTTCAATTCCCTTACATTTCCTCATGGACAACGTAGCAAATTATTAGATATATGGTTCATCTTTCTAGCGTTCTCAACATCTTTTGTTGCCTTGCTTTTGTTCAAAGTAAACATATTCATGTAGAGGCAGTCTTCGACCTTCACCCTAAATTATTATTTTTTGGTTAGAAAGTAATGTATTGATCACACAAGAGCACCCAACCTCACAATTGAAGTAAAGGAGCAAATTAACCGATAAGGAAACATCCTAAGCAAATTGCCTCTACAGAAATAAATAAAAAATAAAAAAACTGAAGACTGGACTTGGGCAATGATAACATCGTGAATAATTCTAAGAGTTAGTGGAATCCTCACTCCTTTTCTATCCATATCAAATTAACAGATTACCCATGCCAATATCACCACGTTGATAGTTCAACCAACTCTACTTCAGTATATAGATGATAGTTCTGCTGGCAATGTTTCCAAGCAAAAGATTTTCTTCTAAGGTATCTACCAGTCGTACAATAGGTATTAAAGTAACTAAACGAAAGGCAAAAAAAAAAAAAAAGGATTAGAATTGATGAGTAAGAGTAACTCACTTGAGATTAGGGTCGAGATAGAGAAGGGACTTGGTGGACCCAAAATGAGGGACTCTAGTCTCAACACCAGGAGCATTGAAGTAGTCATCAGACTCATGGTCATAATATAGCGTCATCCTCTCCGCAAAGCACTTGGTATAAGGTGCAAGAAGAACACTTGGGTCGAACCAAATGCGGTACCAACCATGCTTATCCTTGTGAGAACGTCCTGGGTATACCTTGCAGATCAAGCTCGATGGCTTGTAATCGGCCGTGAGCCTAGCTTCAAGTTGGTTCCCGCCACTACCCGGGACTAATATTATAGGGTGAAGGTTGTTGTTGTTGCTCCTTGCTAGACATAAGGTTTGTAACATTGTAGTACTAGTAATGAAAATGGCATAGTAAAATAGTAGTGTTCCACTGAACAAGGGTAGTGACGATGATTCAGAATTCATTTCACATAGAGTCATAGACAGATAAGGTCCTACAAGTTTCGGATTTCTATAGTTATTAGATGCTGTTGAAAATATAGTGTTGGATTCTGCAGAATGGATTGATCTGTGGTGCAGAATGTGTCAACGTTGCTGATTTTTTCGATACACATCGCACAAGTTTGTAACGATATGATGGTGGATTGGTGGGGAAATTTTTATTCTATCAAGTTGTTGCAATTGGATAGCTGACATCGTTCTTTACTTTGAGCCGATTTAAAAATGATAATTCTTCTACGAAATTTCTGGTCGACAAAAACAAATAGTTTGGTATTCCTGAAATTGGGAATGATAATTATAGTTAGTAATTTAAAACAGATAGAGAGCCAGAGAGGTGAAGATTTATTATGTAACTCTCTTTGATATTTGGGATTTGGATTGAAAATAAGACACTCAATGCCGCCCAGATCCCCTAGAGTTTGTGACAAACTCTACAAAATAGAGTTCTCAAGATCTCAACCGCATATTTTCATTTAGGGACAAAAAACTGCCACATCATTAAAGAATAACAAAAATAAAAAAGGAAACTACACCCAATATTGATCTAAAGTCATCACCTTGGTACTGCAAGTTTCCATCTTCTTTCCGCATCCTCTCTTTGGCTCCAAACTCATTTTCATTGATCAAAATTTTGAGACGCGATTACCCACGAGCTGCTCTAAGAAAATAGAGGATCGAGCGGCACTAAAGTCCAAAAAACCAGATATAAAGTGTATTTGAATACTATTTGTATACATCCTCTCATCTTCTTCTTCCTCACCACAACCTCCATAACCAACCACCCTCTCTCACCACAACCTCCATATTCAACCACCTTTCCAACTCCATAACCCTCGACGAGTTGTCGTGGCCGGAGTTAGGGTTTAGGGTTTGAATCCCGGCGCCGATTCAAACCCTAAACCCTAACTCCGGCCTCACTCCGCCGGCTTCATCGCCGATCCCGAATAAACTAAACCCCTAACACCTTTGAGTGTAAAGTGGGGATGGCTCAACCTATTTGGGTATTTATCAACCTTAAGGCCCCGTCGAAAATGGGTGGTGGCCGGGAAGGTACGTTGAAGGGGGTGGGTGGGCTGGTGGAAGGGTGGTGGTGGAAGGGGGATGGTGGAAGGGAGCCGGTGGAAGGGTGGTGGTGGAAGGGGGTTGGTTGTTAGGGAGGATGGGGTTGGTTATGTTGTACTACATATTAGTTAGTCAGTATATTATACTAGTAATCAACCAGACATACCGTATAAAGACAAATTTGTATCCCATATTTTTGAACTTTAGTGCCGCTCAATTCTCTATTTTCCCAGAGCAGCGAGCGGCCTATCATTTCTCTCAAAATTTGATATCTCTTTCACCTTCTTTTTAAAACTAATCATCTAAAAATCAAGTAGGAAATGGTCAAGTCAATCGCCCACCGGCCACCGCCACCACTTCCAAGTCACACATCAACCCCAACCAACTCCTTTCCGTCCCCCTTATCTCGACGGACTCCCTCTGCATACTCCCAAAAACTCAAAGCTCACCCCATAAACAACCTCTAAACGGGAAGTCTAAGCCGCCCCCTAAACCCCACCTCTTGTTGATAAAAGTCTGTCAATTATTCCAAACTCAAAATGTATAAATACATAATAGAACAATGTAGTTGAGTTTATAGTGATGATAAAACAACTATGCCAAATATTTTTTTAAGGTTCATGCTCATACTTTTCAGTATAATATGCTGTTGTGAGCATAATCTTTGATGATATATTCTTGGTGAGATATCTTCTATCATTTTCGCAGAATTTCCACTGAAATTTGGTGGAAATGTTGCAAACCCGTTGTACACGTTGATCAGTACTTGATATTGGGTGTAGTTTCCTTTTTTTTTTGTTATTCTTTAATGAGGTGGCAGTTTTTTGTCCCTAGATGAGAATATGCGGTTGAGATCTTGAGAACTCTATTTTGTAGAGGGGATCTGGACGCCTCAATGCCATTTGCAAATGGAAAGTAATATATGGGTAGTTAGAGAGGATTTAGGTGGAGGTATTTTAATAATATATATATATATATGGAAGTTTGAATTCGCGAATACTATCATCACCCAATTTATCGTAATAAGTGCTTGTTTGGTTCATGTGGGAATTGATTTCCTGTAGGCATTTCCAATGCCATGGAATTTAATTCCCTCATGGATTTCATGGGAATTTGCTTAAACATGTTTGGTTGACATGCAGGAATTTCCTTTTCCCATGATTTTAATTCCTATATTTTGTGGTTGTTTGGTTCATGTAGGAATTCAATTCCTGTAGCTATTTTCACTTCCCATGAATTTAATTCCTTTATTAATTTCATGGAATTTGCATTAACATGTTT